>MU759966.1:374628-413712 GCA_026770625.1 Nicotiana glauca
AGAATCTCTCCTCCCTCTCTCTTATTTTGTTCAGAGAATGTGTAAAAATGAGGGGTTAGGGCGTTATATTAGAAAGGGGGTCGGGTTTTAAAATTAGAAAAATAGAAGCTCGGGTGAGATCTGCGATCGCATCTGCGATCGCAGAGTAGATATGCGGTCCGCATAATGGACCACAGAATTTCTCCTCAAAACCCAAATGTTCCGACACGATCTGCGACAAGAATGCGGTCCGCATTCGTGTTCTGCGGTCGCATAATGCGCCGCAGAATTGACCGCATTTTAACTTCAATTTTTGACAAAACTTCTGTTACACTCTGCGGTAGGAATGCGGTCCGCATTTCGATTCTGCGATCGCAGAATGGGCCGCATTTTTTACATCATCTTAGACCAATTTTCTGCTTCACTCTGCGGTAGGAATGCGGTCCACATAGCTGATCTGCGACCGCATTCTTGACCGCAGAATTGACAATTTTCTGGAAAAATTTATTCTTTTGATTTTTAAAGCTTAGATCACCTCCGAGGGTCCGAACCACACAATATTCGGACCTTGACACTATGAGCTACTAGGTTTTAAGAACAAAATTTTACGGGGCCTTACAGAAGCACCATAGTAACTGGAAATTGGTCGCTCTAATTTTACTATATACAGATAGTCCCCGCATTTCTTGGAGTGAAACGATAAGAAGCGACTTCAATACCTATCTTCTCGACCTTACCCGATGATGTCATACCCATGACGTAAGACTTTGTGATGATTAAGGCTTCCTATCGATGCATCTTTACAGGAGAATTTATTACTATGTCAGTTTATTTTTTCAAAATAATAACACTGTCGCCAATTCGTTTCCCGAAAGTGTTGATTGCGCCTGTTGATACATTTTCCATAGAGAATTTATTACGATTGTTGGTCGCGCTACCCTCTCTCTTTAAATAGAAGTTTCTTTGAAACAAACTTCACTCAGTCATTCTTCACCACTTTTCAGCTCCTTTCTACTCATCATCCCCATCTAGTTTTATTTCCTATGTATAATGCGTATGGCCGCAAGGTTATACGGTAGTGCTTTCGCCAGCTACATAATGGCCCTCTCTCGGAGCTATCTTCCTCTGAATGGGATTCCATTAACTTCTTGTTGTTATTGTTATTGTTATTGTTATTGTTGTGATCGTTGGCTTGAGGCTATGAAATAGGGATACCTATTTCTTACTCAGGAAGATATTCGGACTCTACAGCGCTGCTCAGGAGGATGTTATGACTTTACACCGCTGCTTACCTCCCCTACTCTGGCCTGTTTGGCACTTCATCCCTTTTGCTTTCCGTGGGGTGAAGTGGCACTACCAACCAATAGCTCGCACAACACAATTTTCCTATAAGTGGACTCAAAGTAGCTGTATGGGCGAGCCTGGCGCTCACCAATCTTCAACCGGACCATAATCTTCTTGGCCTGTTAAAAGGTTTTGCTCTTTGGTGGGATATGGCTTTTTCTTCATACTTTTCTGCTTTTTCTACATCGCTTTACTTTTCTTCATCTTCTCTCTTGAAGATGTCGTTTGAAAGATCGAGACGAGGCCTCGAGGGAGATGATGCTCGAAGACACCTGCCACCGAGGATGCACCCCCGAGAATAGTTTAGACTCTTGGCTTTTATGGTATGTGTATTTTATTTTGCTTCTTTATTTTTGTGTAAAGACCCTTTGTGGCTTTTTTAATCATCGTTTTATGAATATAAAGATGTTTCTTCAGTTTGTCTCTAATTTATGCTATACTTCCTTTTCTTTGTGTTTGCAAATAATTTAGATGCAGGACTCTAGCAATAGGTGCGAATATTGACTTCGGGTGTAAGTATTTCTCTGGCTCTTGATTGATTAATAGGATCCCCGAACCCTTTGCCGTTCCGTAGACCGATCCCGAATTGGATTGATAAACTCGGGTCGTCGGGACCCCCGACTTTTAATTCAATGAGAGCAGGCCTTCGAATTTTTAGAACAAAACTTAGCCTTTCGGACCCCGTGGCAGTCTTTGAGGGGGGATTTGCTCAGATGCTTGGGGATTTGGATAGCCTATAGGCTTTCGAAAATAGTCCCTGAGTGAGAATTTGCTCAAACTTGGGTGACATGAAAACTTGTTTTGAACTTAGAGAGAATATAGCCCCAAGGCATTGCAGATAGACCTCAGATGAGGGTACGCCTGGACATGAATAGCCCCTACATTAGAGTAACCTAGAAAATGTTTAACTTGATCCGAAGGGGAATTTGAGTGATCCGCATTCGTAATAGTAGAAATTGTAGAGGTAGGGTACCACCTCAAGGTCAAACCTATATGAGTAGGTTTTAAGAGCTTATCTTATTTTTGTAGAAGTCCTCGAGATCGGGTACCATCTCGAGGCATGTAGTGATGTCAATGGCTTTCTGGAGCGTATCTTGTTTTTGACAAAGGTCCTCGAGATTGGGTACCCCCTCGAGGCTTATAATGATGTCTATGGCTTTGTAGAGCAAATCTTCTTTTTGACAAAAGTCCTCGAGATCGGGTACCATCTCGAGGCTTGTAATGATGTCCATGGCTTTATGGAGCCTATCTTCTTTTCGACAAAAGTCCTTGAGATCGGGTACCATCTCAAGGCTTGTAATGACATTAATGACTCCTTGGAGCATATCTTTCTCTTGATAGAGGTCTTCAAGATCGGGTACCATCTTGAGGCTTGTAATGATATTAATGGCTCCTTAGAGTATGTTTTCTTCTTGGTGGAGATCCTCGAGATCAGGTACCATCTCGAGGCTCGTAATGATAATAATGGCTCCTTAGAGCATTTTTTCTTCTTGGAGGAGGTCCTAGAGATTGGGTACCATCTCGAGGCTTGTCGATGTGGAGATTTTGATCCCCGAAGTGTCTTGTGGAGGCATTAATTCCATGATATGATTATAAAATGATAGACGCGATCGTGCCGGTATATCTTCTAAAAATTGTAATGGCTTATTCAGTATTTCTAATTGTCCTTTGAGGAAAGTGGATGGTTACTGCTCTCTCTATACATATAGGTATGCCTTCCTTCCTCTGAGGATCCCGCTATTCTGAGTAGCTTTCCTCCTCCACAGAGTTCTTCTTTCCCGCATTAGGTCCTTCACCATTTTAGCTTTGAAGCCCTCCCTCAAATTTTGACTTCGATTCCCTAGTTTTACTGCGATTATGGATGTTATGCCAGGACCTATTCGGCAAGGAGGAGAAAGTTCTGCCTCTGGTTCTCGCCTGGTTGGCGGAGCACCGCTGATACCAGGCGAGCCTGCCTCGGGACATTTTGCTTCGAAGGGGGACTTCTCTTAATAATAGCCTCCCGATGTTCAGGGTCATCAGGAGCATAACTTGAAGTTCACTTATTTAATAAGATAGGGACTCATTGAGTTGGTGAGGAAAGATTATGGATAAGGAGAAAAGGTAGTACTGCAGATACCCTCCCCTTAAGAGAGCATTATTGATCATGTCAAAGAATTTTTGAATGTGTATACGTACCCCTTTACGCTAGGTCCCATTGATAGGGTTGTACTTGACTTCTATCAAAAGTATCAGGCTACCTTGGCATAGGTTCATCTGTCATTTTGGAAGACAGTGTTGATGATGAGATTTTTCGCGGAGGAAGCAAGGCTTAAGTTCACCCTTAGTCATCTTATTAGGCTGTACCAGGCTTTCCATCACCGAGGCTTGCTGACCCTTCGATGCCAATTCCCTAGGCCCTTCATAATCGATGATAAAGAAGATGGGGATCGGGGATGGATGAGTTGGTTCGTCCGAGCACGGACTATTGATATTATCCCTACTAAGTTTCTGCCATTTCCCGAGGACTAGAATTTTATGCGTAAGTCGTACACTTGTGCCTACATTGTTTTGTTTAAGGCGGGGAATTTCATATGTAAGTTTCCTACTTATGTCTTTTATAAAGCAATTCTATGGATGCCATACAAGGTTCCCAACCTGATGGGTTAGGCTCGGAAATTGGCGGCCCACTTGGCTTGTGATGAACGTAAGTGGCAAGATTTGTCTAAGGGTAGATGGGAGGCAAAACACCACGGTACGTGTTATGCGATTTTCTCCCTTTTGAATGGCATTTTCTTTTCATGCGCACTAACACCATTATTGTAGGAATCGGGGGGACCTTTGAGGCTAGACCGTTCCCTCTCAGAGAAGGAGAAGGATCGCCAACTTATGGGCTAAAGAATGATAATAATAAGCAAGAAAGGCCTTCGCAGGTCAACGCTGCTCAAATCAAGAGAAATCCAGATCGGGGGCTCGGAGAGGATGTATCGGCTGAGCCTGCTGCGCCAGTGATCTATGACTTTGGAAAAATGGTATCTCCTCCATTGCTGTCTTCTTTTCCCATCAAAAGTACTTCGAGAAATGAGGGTTCTCTTCCGCCGAATCATTCTCCTATCGAAGGTAATTCGAGGGATGCTCGAATCCCAGGATCGTATACATTGAGCGACCGCGTCCCAACTAGGATCGGATATTTTGGGGCTGAGGGAGCCATATAGTAGATGTGCGCTCGACCTTCGAGTAAGCTCAGCGGCACCACTTTACAGTGAGTTTTTGCACATGCCTTTTGATTTTCGTGCCTTCCCTTTCTTATTGTGCTCCCTTTTCACAGGCTGTTGACAAGCTCAAGTCCGAGCTACTTCATCGTGAAGCCAGTTTGCGGAAAGATTTGGATGGGGAGAAAGCCCTTAGGCTTCTTTGCAATGAAAGGGAAGTCGAGTTGGCATGCTTACGGTATGAGGCTAGTCAATGCTTGAATTGTGAGAGCTACCTGAAGGAGAATGTAGTTTATGTTCCAAGAGAGTGTGTGTTTCTTTTTCTAGCTCTTGAGGCTAATGTTTTGTTTATTTCAGCTGCAGAAAAAGACGGATGACCTGGAATGCCTTTGGAGGTAAGTTGGCCAAGCCAAGCACAAGTATGATGAGTTGAAGGCTCGGGCGCACGTTCAGGCTTCAGTGGAGAAGGGTGCTCCAGCTAAAGCTTCCAACTTTGAGGTTCAACCTTGCTTAGACCATGATAATAGCTTGGTTGAATAGATATGATTAAAAAGCTCGAGTCTAAGCTTTTAAAGATAAAGTTCGAAGCTATGGATGTCCGGGCTGAAGTCGTAATGAGCCGAACCAAGGCTAACAAGAAAAAAGCAGTCTATTTGAAGAACATTCCCAATGCTCGAGCTAATCTGAGAAGGGCTCTTGATCATGAGAGAGGGAGCAAGGAATATGCTCGATGCAAATATTGAAGGGAAACCCTCGAGAAGATCCATACTAGGGGCTTTGACCTCTCGGATGAGGTGAAGCAGGAGAAGTTGGACGAACATGGAGCTAAGTCACTTTTGTCTGATGCCGAGGATAGCGAGGATGGGCCCATCGGGCCATAGTACCTAGGGGGCATAGATTTCCTTTTCTCATTCTATATATGGTACTTTTAAAGTATATTTTAAGTAGAGCTTGTACTCTTTCACATACATGTACGATAAGAAATCTTGCGACTTCATTTTTTGTTTACTTCCTTTTGCCTTGATATTTGTTATTCGTTAGCCAGATGAATTGGTATTCGAGTTAAAAAGGAATCCTTAGATTCATAGTATGGCCCTGGGGCTCATTAGGCTGGCTCGTGGGCTCTTACGCGCTTTGGTCGGTACAACCTATTAGTATAAGCCGACGTTTGAGCTCTTATACTTTTGCTCTTAGGCATATTTAGTTAATTATTTTGGGTTCAGTCTCCAAGTCGGGTTTCAACTCGAGCTCATTTGACCCTCAAGTTTTTGAATTTAAATTTGGCCGTTAGGCTTTTACGTGTTGGGTCAATACGACCTCTAGTATGGGCTGGCGATAGTGGCTCTTACGCTTTAGGTCGGTACGACCTTTTATATGAGATGGCATCAGTGGCTCTTACGCTTTAGGTTGGTATGACCTTTTATATGAGCTGGCATTAGTGGATCTTATGCTTTAGGTCGGTACGACCTTTTATATGAGCTAGCATCAGTGGCTCTTACACTTTAGGTCGGTACGACCTTTTATATGAGCTACCATCAATGGCTCTTACGATTTAGGTCGGTACGACCTTTTATATGAGCTGGTAACAGCAGCTCTTATGCATTGGGATGATGCGACCTCTATTATCGGCTTTATTTTTCCCTCGTTAAAGAATTTTGAAATTGTGTTTGCCTTACTCTTCGATGATTTGATAAAAACCTCGATTGTGAGTCGTTATATGGAGATGATCGAGCATTTCAAGAGGTTTGGCTCGGTGGCCGAGTATCTCGAAGCCTGTAATTAGGAGTTGACATGGTCGAAGGTTTTTTTTCTATATCGAGGGTAGACTGTGTAACCGGTTCTCTTCGAAGTACTTACGACGTAATTGAAGGCCTGTGATTTTACAGCGACAGTTGAGCATCCCGGAGTCACGTTAGTTTGGTTGGTAGAGCCTTTGACCGTAGTCATTGTGTTTGGACGGAGCCTTTCAGTCCCCGAGTGAAGTAGTTTCAGCGTCTATATCGAGGGTAAGCCTTTTTAGGGGTCTTACAAGTTTGATATATAGCCTTAAATTTAAGACTGGGATTATGCCTATTGTAAGGTCTTACAAATTTCTTCATGCCTTTGAGGCCTTACAGTTTTACTTGGTACATGTATGGTTCATGACTTGCTTGAGGTCTTAGAGTTTTGGTCAGTTGGTACAAGTGTGGTTCAGGCCTTGCTTGAGGTCTTACATATATTGGTCACTTGGTACACGTGTAGTTCATGCCTTGCTTGAGGTCTTATCGATATTGTTCACTTGGTACAAGTGTGGTTCATGCCTTACTTGAGGTCTTACCAGACCGAGTCTACCCACTTGGGGTCTTATGGCCTCAGGTTTTGGATAAGTCGACGGGGATAGCTATTGGAGGCAGTCTCCAAATTATCGAACATTTCCTGGCTCGAGAGCCTTTTCTTGTAAAATTGGTATTGCCTCATTGAGGGCTTGCGAATTCGAAGTTTTTGACTCGGAGGTCATGTGGATTTTTGAGATTTCGACGCTAATCCCCGAGTGTTTGGAACATTTTCAGTTGATGGAGCAGTTTATGCAATATTGATGTTGCCTCATTGAGGGCTTACGAGTTTAAAAGTTTGACCCGGAGGTCATGCATCTTCGAATTATTGACGTCAGTCCCTGAGTGTTCGGGACGTTTTTTGGATTTGTAGTCGTTTTGTGATTTTGATATTGCCTCATTGAGGCTTGTAAGTTTGAAACTCCGACCCGGAGTTCATTTAGGCTTCGAATTGTTGATGCCGGTTCCCGAGTGTCCGGGACGTTTTTAGATCTCGAGCTTTTTTGCAAAAATACCGAGCTTTTTTAAAAAGCGAAATGCTTTGGAAAGAACTCTTTTGATTTATTGGTACAAGTATGCATGTTTTTGTTATTAAGGGCTCGGTTATTCTATACGAACACGATTCGTTTGACTGTTTGGACTGGTAGATTATTTTCCTATCGAGACCCTATTCAGCACATCTTGGCTTCTCCAAGGAGGCGATCTTCCGGGGGGATGCCCCCCAGTATTCGAGGTTGATTGAAGAGAAGCCTTGACTACTTGTTGAGTCTTCCTTAGGTAGCATCAAGTGGTTGCCTCGTTAAAAACCTTGCGGGTAAAACCCTTCTTGGGATAAAACCTGATCAAAGGGAAAGACTGCAACGTATGCTTTTTTGAACCTAAGGCCTTCGAGTTGTAAAGAGCTTCAGCCGTTTCGATCGGATACCTACACTCAGGTTAGTATAGAATGTAATTGAAAAGAGGAGACGGCGATACCTTAGTGCTGGCGGTGTTTCGAGCCCTGATATGTTTCAGTCGCTTGTTATGAGGACGGGGAATGGTCCTTTTCTTCGTTCGGTCAAGCTTAGCCGAAGATGTAGCTTGTTATCGCTATTTTATCATTTGTTTATTCTTTGGCTCCTTTGGTGGTGGTGGTATTGGTGTTGGTACCACATCATGCACTGTGAACATCTCTTTTACTGCATGTTGTTCCCCATAGACGGTTTTTATCCCATCCTTTGTTGGGAATTTAATCATTAGATGGAGGGTAGATGGTACTACTCTTATGCAGTGTATCCATGGCATCCCGAACAAGGCTTTGTATCTCATGTCTCCTTCGATGACATGGAATTTAGTATTTTGAGTTGCGCCGGCAACGTTGATCAGGAGGGTGATTTTCCCTTTTATTGTTTTGCTCGCCATGTTTAACCTGTTAAGGACTCGAGAGGCGGGTATGATTTGGTCAAGCAGTTCGAGCTACTCTACCATCCTCAACCTGATAATATTGGTCGAGCTACCTGGATGCACAAGTACACATTTAATTTGAAAGGTATTTATAAGGAAAGAGATTACCGGTGTGTCGTTGTGAGGTTGAGATAGGTCACGATGTCCTTGTCGTTGAATGTGAGTGCATCCTCGGGTATGTAATCGAGTTCGCTTTTCTCTAGTGATGGATATTTTTGTTCTTCTGATCATGGGTTCTTGTGGAGTATCGATGCCTCCCAAGATCATGTGGATGATATGTGTGGCTCATTGTTATCGTTTTTCTTGGTTGCCTCTCTTTCCTAGAACTTATTTTGGCCCGGTCGCTGAGGAATTCTCGGATGTGGCCCTTGCTGAGTAGTCGGGCAACTTCTTCCCGGAGTTGCCGGCAATCTTCGGTCATGTGACCTTGTGTGTTGTGAAATTTGCATACTAAGTTATGGTTTCTTTGTGAAGAATTTGATTGTACAGGCCCTTGCCACCTCGTGTCTCTGATTTTGCTGATGGCGAATATGATGTCTGAAACATCGACGTTGTTGTATTTCAATAATCAAGGCGCATTCGTCAGCCATGTGTTCCTGTCAAATCTAGCTCTGCTAACAAGTCCTCTAGGATTCTGGCCTCGGTCCATCCTCCGGTCATTGTAGGGTATGTTGCGCCTTGGGGCGTTTCTTCTATCTTTAGTGTATGGTTGGTATCTCTCTTTATTCGGCTTTGACTCATTTGCTGAAAGCCTATTAGGATATACTGAGTCCAAAGGGGCTTCAAGTTGGTCGTCTTCGGTCCTAATCTTTGACAGGTTTTGGTTGTGGACGTTCGATCAGGTCACAGCGGGATACTCGACTTGGTTCTACTTTAGTTGCTTTGAAGCTACCGAGCTTCGCTCGTTCAAACCTTGGGTGAAGGCCTGCACCAACTAGTCATCGAAGATCGGTGGTAGTTCCATTCATGCCATTAGAAAGCAAGATACAAAATCTCGCAGCATCTCGTTCTCACTTAGCTTGATTTTGAAAATGTCGGATTTCCTTGTAGCTACCTTGATGGCACCAGCATGTGACTTTCTGAAAGAATCTGCCATCATGGCAAATGAATCTATAGAGTTAGGAGCTAGGTTGTGATACCAAATCATGGCCTCTTTCGAGAGTGTTTCCCTGAACTTCTTCCGCAGGACGAATTCGATCTCATCGTCCCCCATGTCGTTGCCCTCACCGCACAAGGGTAAGCAGTGACGTGCTCGTTGAGGTCCGAAGTTCCATTATACTTCGGAAATTCGGGCGTTCTGAACTTCTTTGGAATGGGTTTGGGGGCATTTTCCTGCGGGAATTGGTTTTGTAGAAACTTCTTTGAGTCTACACGCTTCAGGACCGGCGGTGCGCCCGAAATTCGGTCAAACCTAAAATTGTAGGTCTCTACCCTTGTATCATTGACTTTTATCTTTCTCTCGCTCGACTCGATCCTCTTTGTGAGGTCCTCGAGCATCTTTATGAGGGCAGGGTCGGTGGCCGACCCGTTGTTACTTGATCTTTCTGGTACCCGCTCGGCTGTGGGAGCCATTTCCGACGCTATTATGCTGGGAGTTTTCTGGTGACTTTGCAGCTGAGTAATCGCCAACTACTGTGCCTGTAACATTTCAAAAATAACGTGAAGGCTAACCTCCTGTTCTTACCTAGCCGGGGTTTTTCGAGTTTCTTGTTGGTCTCCTTGGTGTACGCTCTGGTTAGTGCATGAGCTTATATCGACGTACTGGGCATGCATCCTTGGGGATGGGCTCTAGCGCGCCTTCAGGATTTAGTAGTGGTGTGCCAATATTTGGAATGTCTACACCATTCTCTCTGTGGTTCTCAAGGCCGTTGTTTTCACATCCATTTACTGAGTTAGACATTTTGACCTGAATCAAAGATCTTTGACAAGAAAAAGTGTAAGAGATAACTTGCGTTATGGAGTAAACCAGCAAGAAAATAATCACTATGATTTTTAGCCCTCGGTGGACCCCAAAATGTTTACTTGGAAATTGGTAATTACAATAAGATTTGATTTGTGGTTCTGAAAATACGTAATCTATTTTTATGCTAGTTGTTTAGACAATAGATACTAAGTGAAAGACTTGGAGACTAGATAAGAGTTTAAAAACAAGGTGATAACCAAACCGAATAGATGATAATCGGGGCCTCGAGCTCGAGTACGATATATTGCTGAGGGTAGTCAATGGATGACTAGTAGTTATGGTAAAATCAATGACGGCTCTTTATGACCAATAATAAGCAATAAATGAAGAACAATAAATAGAGCATAATGAATGCAAGTGATAAACGAAGCAATAAGAACAATATAATATGTTAAGTTAGAGAACAAAGAGAATGTTCTTGCATTGAGTATTGAGTATCCGATGTCTACAAAATGCAACGATTCACTTTATATATGAGGGGAATCCTAGTATGGTGCAAGTGCATTTACTGAAAAGATATGGGGTTGGTACAATCATTTAATGACTTGATCTGGGTCTAAACTAGCCTGCTAGGCTTTGCCAGCTCTAGCTACGTGCCTTAGGAACTTCCCACTTTTTCGCCATAACTATCGATCTGAAATCGCCCCGAGGTCGGGCCTTGACAGCCCTTTGGGTACTAATCTCGACCATAAACTCAAGCCAATAGAAACGTGCTTATGAAGCGCCATAGTAACCGGAAATTGGATCCTCCGATTTTACCGTATACAATTGATTAATTGATTTTGTAGCAGAATAACAAAAGTTCCGTTTGAATGGCAGTAAATATGTAACAATAAATAGTATTCAATGGCCAATGAACAAAGAAAATCGCATTAAATAGTAATAAATGATAGATAATGGCATTTATGTAAATAAATAAAAATGTGGTAACTGAAAAAGGGGTGAGATTCTGTGATATTTCTCCTGACAATTACAAATGATTGATGAGCCATTGCATATTCGGACTCTTAGACACGGATTTCAAGGAAAGGTATATTTTGTATGTATGTAATAAAGCAAGAATATTCAGAAAATGTCAATATCTTGTTTCTTACAATGAGTGTTCAATCCCCCTCTATAACTACATATCTTTCTATTTAATAAGGGAGCATGAGCCACAAAACCCTAATAGTATAGATTCCGGGGAAATTCACTAAAATATTCTCTTTAAAATCTTATTTCTAAAACTAGCCGTTACTACTTTGTGAAGGAAAAAACTTGTCCTCGACCTCGAACTCCGTTGACTCCTCAACCTCGCCTTTGTCCTTCATTGAAACCAAATTGGTAACATGTGGCGGCCTCCAAAGGCTTTCTTAATATCGATTAGGCTCGCACATAAGTATGGTAATTTTTGGCCCATATAGATATACCGGAAGAATGGTAAAGAAATGGCTTCAGTTTATTCATAAAACTCCAGAAACCTAATGCAGTGTTTTTTTATCTATAGTATCCCTTCTGCTCCCTCCCCCTCCTTTTATTTTAATTTTCTTGATTTTTCATATTTTTCGCAAGAGATTCCAAGAATTCTTTGACCTGCAAATGATTTTGAATTGCAGATTTTAGATTTCACATCAAGAAATTACTTTACATTTCTAGACATCAAGAACAAGAATGTGGCTTGTTTTCATATTCTCACCTCTGAGGTATCCCTGAGAGAGAAGATAGCATTACTCTCTTTTGGGACAGCCGAAACAAGAATCCCATAGCCTTGATATCTCCCCCTCAAAACCTGGATTTGAAATATACTCTTTTCATTTCAAAAGAAATTGTAAGGCCACTTGTATTGACATGAGATTCTGTTGTATATTAATTACCTTGAATGCATCTTCGTCTGTTCTATCATCTCCAATATAGATGGGGAGTACATTATGGCTATTTCCAAAACCTGCATGGTTGTGCATATATTTGATAAACATGGACTGAACAATCCATTCTAAAATTTATTGACTTCACCACTTTTCTGTTCTCTAACCAACACTCACATACCTAGTGATTCAACCAGAAACTCAACTGCTTTTCCTTTGTCCCAGTCTATTACAGGACGGACCTCTAAAACCTATTGAAAAATAAAAAAGAAGCAAGATTTCATCAAATTACAATAATGTATGTAATCATGTTACCAAAATCAATTAAATGTGAAACCTTCCGGCCATGAGTTTGTCGTAGTCGAGGGTATTCTTTCAAGACGTCATGGACGCATTGTGCAACGACTGGCCAACTCTGCATTTAAAATGAAAACGATATCACCATAAGTTGGCTGCGAAATAAGTCACAAAGGTAAATTTAACCTCAGAATTCAGAGACATCATGAAACAGCAAGGAATGAGACTCACATTCTCATCTACGTTACGGTAATGTACAGAGGCACAAAACTTGTGGTTCTCAACTTTCACACCTTTTACTTCTTTAGTTTTATCGACAAGGGTTCTAAAAACCTGCAAAATAGTCTTAACTCATTCAGTTCAGTTCTGATAATATTCTTTTTCTCATTTGGTGCCAATCACTACTTATTAGAGAAACAAGCAAAACACCTCGTCAATCATAGGCAAGAATTCACGAGCAGGCTGGAATAGATTAACTTCCTTGCCCTGCTCAAAACGTAAAGTAGAACTAGTAATTAGAAAGTAAGGTAGACATTCGTAAAAAGAGACAAAATGTCAGTCTTTACAAGGCAATTGATGAAGATGACGACTATCATAAATTAAATTGTAATACCTGCTGGTCAATGGATTTAATAAGTGAATCATTACGGCACAAATCATTTCTGATTGGGAGCATAATGTCCATACCATGACTACCAGCATAAGAGAGTTCAGTCAGTCCTACCAATTGATAAACCTGAAACAGAACAAGCATAAATCACATTCTGCAAATGAAAAGAGGTTCAGAAAGTAAATGGCGTAAACACTAACAATACCTGGATTACTGGTTAATCTAAGAATTTTACCTTATCCCGGCTTCTTCCACTGATGATGGCTGTTGGTAAATACTTGGCAACATCCCTGACAGCTGAACGCATCTGCAGGATTTGTAATTTCTTTTCATCTGCAGGTAAACTTCTCACTTGCAATAAGGAAAAAGTTGGAGTTACTTACATCAGCGGAGATAAAAGCACGGTCAGGGTCATCTACAATTGGGGAAAGAGTCCCATCATAGTCTAAAAAGATAACAATCTGTTTATTCTTTGCATGGCTAACAATTTGCTGAAAGGAGTTAAGAGCTGATGGATACTTGAACTGAAAACAAACAACCGGAGAAGAGACGATTGATTATAACATATTTGACATTCACTCTGTCTATATGCAGATAAACAAGTGTGCAAATTTAGGAAAACATTGAAAATATATAGCATACCATCCAAGAGCAGTAAACAATATCACTATCATCTGAAGAATCCTTGACGTCTACTTCCTTTTGAACCTTCTTACTAGGAGGCGAAGAAGACTTCATTGCATCAAGCCAACCATTAGAACGAACATCATCAATCTTCCCTGGCTTCTTTCTCGGAATCATTAGCACGCTAGTGGAGATTGAAGGCCCCCGATTGTGATTAAGGCAATAATTTGAATGGATCCGAAATCTAGACTTTTGTTTATCAATGAAGTATCCGTAAGAATAGAAGAAGCTTCCGCTGAATTCAAGTCCATCCAATGTCTCAGAATTTTACTGAATTTTATTACGCTATGTAGAAGACCACTGAATATTAGTAGGTGTATGGAGTACCTAATCTTTCTATCCCACCCTTTTGTCAACGAAAAACCACCTCTTTAACTTTTTCTTCTTGCTGCTGCTGGATATACTGTCCATCAATCACAGGCTTCCTGAAATCTGGACAATCATCAATTTTCAGGCGCCATGATTCTTAAATTAGTGTTGTAATTGAGCCAATTATATAAATTCATCAGTGCAAGTACCTCATTTCCAGATGCGCACTGCATTTAGGGAACAAAACATTTTTGGCTCAGAATTTTGATACTAGTTAAGTCCTCTGTGCTTTCTACCTGGAGAGAAGAAACCAAACCTATACATGTGATGGCCTTATTATATCTAGAAATCCATTGGAGGCAAAAGTATTGACTAAACAAAGTTATAGTAACACTCAATTTGGAGCATATAAACAACCTATACACGTCATGGCGTTACTTAAATCTAGAAAACCGTTGGAGGCAAAAGTATTGACTAAACTATGTTATAGTAACACTTAACAAAAAAGAATCTTGTATTATTAACAAAGGAAAATTGTAATATCAACATAGGAAAAAATTGCACCTCAACCCTTATCTCAATATGGACACAAGATAATATTATCAGTGCTCTATTTTGGAATGCATTTTGTTGGTTGGCTTCAAAACCATTTGCAGATCGAAGAAAACAGAAGACCAGAACAAAAAATCCAGAGATAAGATTTTACTTTGCACAACTATCTCAATACATGTCCTACGGGATGTATGATGTCTTACTGTCCTGTTGTTCTACAAAGGGTGTGAAAGATTCCATTTCTATCACAACGGTAGTTGCGGCTATTATATCAAGTAGAAATAAAATTTCTTTCTCACCAATTGACCAGTTTTATTGGTTAATCTATTGTTACCTTCTAATGGTAAAAGGATCATTCTAAGAGATTGATGGATATATGTATACACATTCAGAGTATGATCCAGAGGTGTTCTGTTGTTTCAGCAGTTATCCTCTAAAATCCTATGTATCGGCTTCACATGTGATGACAAGTATAGATATAGGTAAAGATTGAGCTGAATATATTTCAGAACTCACACCCCACACTTAGAACCACATGTCTAAACCCTATACATCGAATGAACTTCTTTCAGCCTAAGTTACACTAAAGGTACATGTGGAACAAGATTATAAGGTGCATTTCAGACTTTTTCACCTAAGATATCTAACGCTCGTTTGGTACAAGGGTTAAGGAATAATTTATTTCCTGATTAAATTTGAGATGAGTTTATCCCACGCGTGGTTGGGATAAAATCACGGTATAACTAATCCCGAGATTAGCTATCCCGGGATTGCAATGTTACTTTTATTCCTATGGAAGGATGGAATAACTAATTCCAGAATAACTAATCCTGGTGTAACTCGTTTCCCAATCAAGCGACTCCTTACAGAACAAACAAAACTTTCCTACTTTCACTCATATTCATGAAATTAAAACCACAAGGAAACCACAAACAATTAGGATTCATTAAGAATGGATTTTGTCATGCAGCCTCCACTAGATTGGGAAATATTCCATTTTGCCCACCAAAAATAAAAAGGCAAAATATTATACTTGTGACAAACATGAACACTTGCGCGAGTAGCCACCTAAGTTGTCCACACACAGATACGGATCTAGAGGTCGGATACATCGAGATGTAAATTCTAAGATTCGGAGATACGGATACTAGTACGGATACGAGTGCGGGGATACGGCTAAAAATACTTAAAAAATATAAAAATATTTCTAAATTATGAGAAATTTTGTGGAATACTTATGTATAGCTTGTAAAGTGTTGATTTAATTTTTATTTTCAAGTTTTAAATAAATAAGGGATTGATTTCCTAGATAAAGTATGCTTCTTTTTTTCAAATTTACCCTAGTCTGGTTCTGATTTCGGGAATCAAGTTGTATGTTATCTCGAATTTTTTCATATGCCGTTGTCAAAGTACTCAAAATTGTTTGACTAGATCCGGTACGAATCCCATACTCACCCCAATACTAGTGTCGTTTCGACACGGGTACGGCACCAAAACTACCATGTCGGAGCAACTTAGGTAGCCACAAAGCTTAAAGTTGATCGTTAATACTCTTTGCCTTTAATGGGAAGAAACTTTATTGAACTAAACCTCTCTACAACTTTATTTACACCAGTTCAGCCACGAAAATTAGGAGAAGCTGATAAATTTAAGCATGGCTCATAAGAATCTCTGACCAACAACAATAAACCCAGTGTAATTTTATAAGTGGAGTATGGGAAGGGTAGTCTGTACGCCACCTTAATCCTACCTTGTGAAGGTAAAGAGGTTGTTTTCGATTAAACCCCGGCTCACGAGAAACACAGTCACAGTATTTGTTGAAAAGAAAATAATAACACGAAATAGTGCCGGCAACAACAGGATAACAAGAAACGTTAGTCAAAAGAAACAACTGTAATAATAAGTCTAAGTATAAGAATCCCTCACAAAAAACAATAAATAAAAATGAATGAGAGAAATACCTGGGCAAGATATAAAACTATTAAACCGTTAGTACTTAACTGTAAAGATTGTTGTCTACCACGTAATAAAATATAAACTCCCTGCAGTTGGCCTATTGAAACTCCAAATGCCATTTTGACTTGAAAGAATATTTGAAAAATGTACAGTACACATAGGAGGGCGTGAATAAGAATCAGCTGACTCTATATTTAAGTGTAGTTCCTTTTTCCGCTCTAAAACATGACATATAAAAGATATTAATTTAATTAGGTCGCTTATAAGATAATTATAGTTAAATCTTTAATATAAACAATAATTAATAACTTATAAATGTGGTAAGTAACTTAATATAATCAATAAGTTAAATTACATAGTGCGATATGCGAAACTTTTTTATATTTGGTCAATGTATAAAACTTAAATCCACTTTGAAATTGACACATAAAAAGATTTCAATATCTTGCAGCACCCAACAGAATAAAATATTTAAATAATATAACAAAGAATTCAAGGATTATGTGCTGTCAAATTACTATTAGCTGATAAAACATACTATTGTAAGGAGTACTATATGATTAATTAATGATCGTACAAAAGACAGAAATTTAATCGGTCAAAATAAAGTCCGCAGAAAAGTACGCCATCGTCTTTAATTAAAGGTATGAAAGGTGCAAGAATTTCCAAAAGGGGAAAATCACGAGGTTCCAAATGAAGATACTTATGGGGAAATCTAATAGAAATGCATGAGAAAAGATCACTTAAACTACGAGAGAAAAGAAAGATCGTTGCTACACGACATCAAATTAAATACCTGGTTGAAAGAGCTCAAGAATATGTGAATGTCCAAACCATGTATCCAGAAAAACCAATGTAGATTATCTAATTAGAAGGCCAAGAATAATTGTTAGAAACCAAAGTCATGAACTAAAAGAAGAAACAAAAGCATGCAGATTTTAATAAATAAAATGAAAATGAAGGAAATTGTTCCTTATGGGAAATGAAAGAAGAAGATGGAAGGAGAGAAAGAGAAAGAAATAAATTGTACCAAGAAATGAGAAAACCCTAAGAATGGAGTATAGATGTAATGGAAAATTAAGAAGGAAATTAAAGAAAAATCAAAGGAAATTAATTAGGAAGAGAAGTAATTGGAGGTGGGAAAAGGCCAAGTATTTATAGAGTTAAATAAATAGGCCCCCCAAAACGACGTGCCATACAAGGAAACCTCTTCCTCCGCTCGTGGAATCACGAAACTATTAGCAAAAGTTCCAAGGTAGTATATAATGTTTAGACATGCACGGCCTATAAAAAGGTTCAAAACTTAAATGCCTAACAGTTCCTTCTTTTACTTAGACTTCTTAAACAAGAAAATCTGACTTTATACCCATTAATCCTAAACTATTTACCCTTTAATATTCAACCACAAATTATTTACTATTTTTACCCATGGGGCCCAAACTATTTATCCGGTATTTTCTGGGATATTTTTAAAAATAGCCAGATTTACAACTGATCGTTTAAAAATATCCCAATTTTAAAAGTAATCAAAATTTAGCCAATGTTTATGTAAAGATAAATCTGAGCGAAAACACTGTTCAAAACCCGGAAAATACTCCAGTATATTGTGCTGGAGTTCCAGCATAAGTATACTTGAACTCCAGCATAGTATACTGGAGTTCCAGGAGAGTATGCTGGAACTCCAGCATAATATGATGGAGTTTCAGCATAAATACACTAGAACTACAGCATAATATATTGGAGTTCCAGCAAGTATAATGGTCCAGTATAATATACTGGAGTTTGGAGAACTAGTGCTCCAGTCTCTAGTGTATTATACTGGAGCCAGCAAAGTATACTGGTCTCGCATAATATGCGGGAGTTCAAACACAAATGCACTGAACTCGAGTATATTATGCTAGACCGGTCTCTATTGCAGCAAAATAGTGGCTACTTTTTATTGAATTGGTAAACGCTGGCTATTTTTTATTGACTTGTCCGAAAACTGGCTATACGGTAAAATTTTGGCGTTTTTTCCTTTTCTTGTTTTCTTCTTCTTCACAGAGGCATCTGAAAGTACCTGATTTTTTCCTTTTCTCGTTTTCTTCTTCTTCTTCAGAGAGGCATCCGAAAGTACAGTGAAACAAACAAAAATCAAGAAATAGCAAAGAAAGGTTGCCATGGATGCGAAGAAGGAACACAACAACCCGAACTAGTTTTTGCACACAAACTCTTCCTTTTAACACACCCAGATGTCAATGACTTGGATAAAGTTCGCCTCCATGAAGAAGACTTGGACAAACTCTTCCATTTTACTTTTATACTTCTTCAAAAAGAAATTAGATCAAATTATTTGAGAAATTGACTTCTGGCTAGTTTCAATTCTGCTCCACTTTTTCTTGATTGTTCTTTCCCTAGCTCTTGCTCTTGCATTGGCCCTTGAATTTAAAATTTTATTTTGAAGATTTCTTGTTTGATTCAAAGTGGGTATTGTTAAATATTGCTTATAGTATCTTCTGGAAGTTCATACTGAAATTTGATAGCATTTGGAGCTGATTTGAGGTGATTGGGATCGAAGTTTTCAGTTGAAAATCGAAGAAGAACACAGCTACAGTATACCTCTACGGTATACAATACGATGTAAGAGTATATTGTTATATTGCAACAGTGCTATTATAGTTTACAATATAGTGCAACGGTATATTATAATAATCGAAGAAGTACACAGTTACCTAATAACTATATATTCTATAGTATATTGTATACCGCTACAGTATACAATATACTATAGAATATATAGTTATATTGCAACAGTATACTATTATAGTATATAATATATTATTATAGTATACTGTAATAATATGCAATATACTGTAACAGTATACTGTAATAGTATACAATATACTATAATAGTATACTTATTACACGTAAATTCACTTGTCTTTTTCCTTTTAATTTGCTTTAAGTTTTACCCAGCGTGAGAGCCAAATTGAAAATGCAAAAACAAAAAAATATATTATAGTATGATATGTAATGTAACTGTATACTCTTACAATTAGATCCTTTTAGAGTTTTTTAAAATTTGTATAGACAACTGATGTTATTCAGTTTACTAATTGAATTAATTTTTTTAACTCTTTGCGTACAATGGTATACCCTGTTGGTATAGCTGTATACTATAAATGTATCGTATGTTAGTTAATATTTTTTTGGTTGTATTAGCTATATTTCATTGGTATACAATTTGATTGTTATTTAGTCATAATATAAAAAAGAAATAATAAAAAATAGTAAAAACAGTAATTAAATTTAGATTATGAAGAGAAAAAGAATATAAAGAAAGAAGTTAAATGAAATTAGAAAAGAAAAAATAAAAAAAATAAGAAGAAAACAAGAAAAAAGAAAAGAAAAAAAAGAAGCATAGAAATAAAAAAGAATTGGAGAATAAAGAAAACATTCCTCACAAAACCTACTATGGATAGGAAATATAATTAGTTTATGGGTAGAAAAATAAATAGGTAGACAATGATAAATAGTTTTGTTTTTGTGGATAACCGTGTCAAAACCCCTTCTTAAACCTCCTATATAATATACAGTTAAAGGTCCAAATATGCCTTTGTATTATACAAAATTGAGCACATTTCTCCTTCGTTAATATTTTATCCTATATATGCCCTTACCGTCACATAATTAGTCAATATATCGTTAATTGTACTAAAGTGTATTACAAACACTATTTCCTTTTAATTAGTACTTTTGTTTTACCTTTCTCTTTTCTTTCTACTTTTCTTTTTTTTTTCCTTTTTCTTTCTCCCATATCCGATTTCCTCCATTGTTGATGCCTTCTTCATTTTCATCACCAATTTCACTTGACAAAACTCATGAATTCCTACTAAATTGATCTGAATCTCTACATAAAACACCTTCAAAATTTGAATAACTATATCCTACCTTCACCAAATTTACACCATCGAAAAAATTTCTCCGACAATTTTCATCTCCTTCTTTTCGGAAAAAATAGAGCCTTCTCGCTAGGAAGCTTTTGGTAGTGTAGGTTTGATTTTTAGAAATAAAATCACGTGAAATGGCTGACGGAAATAGAGAAGGCATCATCAATGGAGGAAATCGGATATGGGAGAAGAAAAAGGAGAAAAAAAAGAGAATAAAAGAAAAAAGAAGAAAGAAAAGAGAAATGTAAAGAAAAAAAGGTACTAATAAAAAGGAAATAGTGTTTGTGATACACTTTAATACAATTAAAGAAAGAGGGCGGATTCCGTTTCGAAAATGGCATATATGGACCAACTATGTGACGGTAAGGGCATATATGGATTAACCATGTGACGACAAGACCATATATGGGCTAAAGTATAAACGAATGACAAATGTGGTCAATTTCATATAGTACATGGGTATATTTGGACCTTTTTCACATAATAAATCATAAATCACACAATATCCAAGTGTGGTATTGGTCAATAAAATGGGATAATTTCGGAAGATCGATATAAAATAAATAATTTCTTTTCATCAATCTAATTTTATTGATGGACAAAACTATTTCATATTTGCCTTTTTTAAGCTTATTTGGTCCGAATGTCCTTTGGCTCTGAGGTTAGCATTTTTTATTCGGAAAAGGGTCATAAATTCCCTTAACCTACTAGAAATGGCTCAAAAATGTCATTCATTCACTTTTTGGCCCAAAAATGCCATTAATATTTCGAAAAAGGAACAAAAATGTCCTTAACCTATTAGAATGGCTCAAAATGCCCCTCATCTACCTTTTGCCCCAAAAATGTCATTAACATTTTCTTTAGTATCAAAACTGCCCCTTGACCTAACACACAACAACACTTGACTGTGTGGGACTTTTTGCAAATTCACGTGGCACTTTTTGATTGGTCAATATTAAATAACTTTAGCTTTTGTAATTAAAGTGTGTCAAGATCTGTATTTTAACCCCAAAAATTGTAGCTTTTCAGTTGCTATAATACAAGTAGTTAACTTTAAAATAGCAAATTTAGAAATGTTAAAATATAATAGAATTTTAGCCAAATAAATGGAACTAATTTTTAGGTAAAGAAAGCATACAACCATGTCAATTAATACTTACTTCAGAAGAAGCATTTTTTTTTTACACAACAAAAATTGAAATTATGATAATAAACTTGAAGAAATGAAAAGAAAAATTTAAGGAACCGGAAGAAAAAAGAAAGAGTTGAACAATCCTATTAAAATATGTGTGTTGGGTCTAATTATTATTTTTTAAATGTTGACCAATCAATAATTAGACCCAAAAGAAAGAGTAGAAGAACCCTATTTTTTTTTTTTGGTAATTCACTAGGCAAGTGCCTAGGGCTAGTTTTTTATTAATAACAGAAAAGAAAAATACAATAATTAGGAAAAGTACAAATAAGAGGGACAATAGCACCGGTATTGTTACCCATATAATACAAACCGGACTAACCTTACCGTACTAATCCTATTGAGGCTTGCCAACCTAGCCTTCTAACTAGAATGTAAAAAATATGAACTTGAAAAGACCAAATATTCTATGATCATCACAGAGTTTATAACATACTCTATGATGAGATTACAGATGAGGATACTAAAAAAGTGGTATAATAAAATGTAGTACCCATTTGATTGTTGTCCCTTTTTCTCCAACCTTGTAAAATCTTCAATTTGAAATTCTTTGTCGTTTTCATCTATCTTGTTCAAAAAATATTCAAAAATCATCGTTTCTTTTTTGAACGGTTGGACCTCGTTGATGAAGTTGGGGGAACCTGCTTTTGTTTGGCATCTCTCATTGGTAGTCGCCTAATAATTGCTTCCTTATCGGACCTTGTTGCAATTTTCATCCATATAGCACCAGCTTTACAGTGTTCCTCCACAGTATTTGGTGGTGTATCTAGGAAGTGAATGCATGTGCGACAAGGAGGCTTACTTGGAATCCAAACTGCCCCTTGAACTAACAGACAACAACAGTTGACTGTGTGGGACTTTTCAAAAATCCATGTGGCACTTTTTGATTTGTCAACATTAAAAAAAAATAATTAACCCAACACACATATTCTAATAGGGTTCTTCAACTCTTTATTTTCTCTTCCGGTTCCTTAAATTTTTCTTTTCATTTCTTCAAGTTTATTATCATAATTTCAGTTTTTGTCGTGTAAAAAAAATTGCTTCTTCTGGTGTAAGTATTAATTGACATGGTTGTACGCTTTCTTTACCTAAAAATTGGTTCCATTTATTCGCCTAAAATTCTATTATATTTTAACATTTCTAAAGTTGCTATTTTAAAGTTAAATACTTGTATTATAGCAACTGAAAAACTATGATTTTTGTGGTTAAAATACAGATCTTGACACACTTTAATGACAAAAGCTAAAGTTGTTTAATATTGACCAATCAAAAAGTGCCACATGGATTTGCAAAAAGTTCCACACGGTCAACTGTTGTTGTGTGTTAGGTCAAGGGGCAGTTTTGATACTAAAGAAAATATTAATGGCAATTTTGGGGCAAAAGGCGGATGAGGGATATTTTTGAGCCATTTCTAATAGGTTAAGGATATTTATGACCCTTTCCGAAACGTTAATGATATTTTTGGTCCAAAAGGTGGATGAAGGGTATTTTTGAGCCACTTCTAATAGGTTAAAGACATTTATGACCCTTTTCCGAAATATAAATGGCATTTTTGGGCCAAAAGATAAATAAAGGGTATTTTTGAACCATTACTAATAGGTTAAGGGTATTTATGACCCTTTTGCATTTTTTATTCGTTACTAGAATTTGTTATGGTAGGGAGAGATTGTGTTTTGTGTGCGTGTGCGAGTGGGGTGGGTGAGGGTGGGTGGGTGGATAATAAAGAGAAAAGGAAGTCTTTAGTAAGAATTGAACGTTCTTGTAAAAATTTATCACTAAATTACATCTCAACTCGGACATTTTTGGCTACTTCACCTACCGTAAAATAATCTCATCATTAGGAGAGTACTCCAGTTGTTCTCATATTCTGTTTTAATATTCCTTTTCTACCTCTAGTGTTACAGTCAAAAGTTATTTTTTTAAATTATTTTTTAAAGACTTTGATTGTTGGGGTATTGTGTATGAGCCACATCAGCACCATGATAGCCTTCATCGTCTGCCATATGCTATCAGTGAGGTCTCAACATAAAGATCTGCCCCAGGTCGAACTGGCCTCGCAGCGATGAAGGGTCTAGGGCATGACTTAGTCACTTGTAAGAAAACACATTGATTTTGTAGAGAGAATCTGACCATATTACAAGCATACAAAAATAACATTTTTACCAATATTCATGTCTAGCTTTTTTACTTGATCCAAGAACAACCTGAGTATTCCAAGGCTCATCAATCATTCTTCATTGTCAGAAGAAATATCCACAGATCCCACCCCTTTTCGGGTGACTCATACATTTTTATTTACTTAAATGATACCTATTACTATTTATGACCATTTAATGTTAACTTCCATCTTTTTGGATCATTTAATACTATTATTATTGCTAAAATTCATTAGCATTTGGCCAAATACATGTGTGAAAACATCTATATTTTGTTGAACCAAAATCTATATTTTGGGTCAAACAGTTTTGCGCCTTCTGTGCGGAATTTTTAGCTAATTTCTTTTAGTTTCCTTTAGATCTATAGCTAAGACGAGCCACTAACCTAACAAATCCCAAGATCTTTCTCTAGCTTTGCACGTACGGAAACCAACTTGGAAGGTAGCCAAGGAGATAAGACTAAAGTGAGCGGTGATTTCCCTAGCAACCTCATTAACACTATCAACGAGAGCAGTGAAACATTAGGTGATGATGTGACATCCACCGCCTCCCCCAAGAACGAGAGGTCGCCTCCCCCTCCCCCCCGGTGTAGCATAATAAAACCAAATGAAAAAGGGGCCTCCAAGTCCACATGAGAAGGGACGCCACCGACCATGAAAAGGCTCCTCGAAGCGTGGTTAATCGATACGCTAGTAAGTGTGCTCAACAAGCCTGCTCCATGTATGATAGAGACCGCAAGAGCCTATATAGTGCAATAAGCAGATGAATAGGGCGACCAACAAAACTCTCCAACACCAGGTATAACTCACAATGTTACTAATAATGCAGGTGGTAGCATCCCCGCCGCTGTTCTAAAGAGGACGGAAGAAATGGGGAATGAAAATAAAGTTCTCAGAGATCGAATTAAAGAATATCAAGAACGAGTCGACAAGATATCGGGAACCCCTAAGCTACAATCAAAGTGGGACACCGATAGACTCGTAAAGCAGTCGTACAATGAGAAATCATCCTCACATGCCCTACCAAAGACCTTCAAAATGTCGTCGTATCTCAGGATATATGACGGAATGACTGACTCCGAAGATCACGTGACTCATTATGTCACCGCCGTGAAGGGCAATGACCTCATCAAGGAACAAATGTCCTCTATTTGCTGAAGAAATTTAGTGAAACCCTTACGGGAAAGGCATTAACATGGTACTCACATCTACCAGCCCGCTCCATAAAAACCTTCGAAGAAATGGTTGATAAGTTCGTAATGACGTATGCCGGAGCCAAAAAACCTGAAATAAGAGTAAACAACATATTCGCCATGAAGCAGTCCTTGGGAGAGCGACTGAGGGCCTTCCTTGCCTGATTCAGCAAGGTAAAGATGACCCTACCAAACTTGTCCGGGGGGATGGCGGTCGCATATTTTCAGAATGAGTTGAGAAGAGATAGTTCAAGAGAGACCAGAAAACTGCTGAGCCGGTTGATGGAATATCCTCCAACCATTTGGTATGAAATCTACAATGCTTATTATGACGAAGTCCGAATAGATGATAACGACCTCAACGGACCAACTCGATAGCTCATCTCGATACAAGCCGAGTCCAACAAAGACCAAAGAGATAACATAAGGAGGGACCACCCGGTCTCACAATCGAATAGGGAGCGACATCAGCCATACGTCAGGGCCCTCTCCCCACCTTCTTTTCGCTGTAATGAAGGCCCATCTAGGTCGAGGACGGGGACTCACCGGGACGAGAGAGGTATGCCCCCATATTATATGCTTACAATATTTGTGTGTCACCTACAAAAATAGTTTATGCCTTGGAGAAACTCGAAACGGCGATGAAATGGCCACCAAAGATAAAGTCCGATTCGAGCACCAGAAAATCTGACGCCCTCTACGAGTTCTACCAGGAGCGCGGAAACAAGAGAGAGAATACTGCACTGCCCTTAGGCAAGTGGTTGTGAACATGTTACAGCAGGGACACCTCAAAGAGATGCGGAGCAACAAAGGGGATAAAATACTTTGCCATGGGACATGTACGTCAATGCCTGTCAAAGCCACTGTCACTAGCTCGCATTATCAACATGATCATCGGAGACATCGACAACGGCTCTATCAAAGACATTCAATTTATTGTCACCCACAATTTCAAAAGATCTATCACCCACTAACAGTATGAGGACTAGAAGAAAGTATCATCATCGATGAGTCAAATGTCGGCAATTTGACTTTCCCTCGCAATGATGATTTCATCATTACTTTGTGCAATTTAGATACTGATGTCAAACGTATCATTGTAGATGATGGGTTCGAAGTGTGCATTATCCAACCCCAAGTCCTCACCCAAATAAGACTCGAGGACAAGATAGTGCCACGCTGCATCATAGTAACCAGTTTTAAGAATACAGTTGAACGAACATCGGGAGAAATTACACTCTGTGTCTTGTACGGCAGCACAATGTTGGAGACGATATTCCATAGCATGGACCAGGCCACTTCATAAAATGCCATAGTAGGATGACCATAAATATATCTATAAGAGTCATCCCCTCCAGCTTATACCAAGAAATCAAATTTCCAATACCATAGGGGATATTCATCATACGGGAAGAACAACACACGTCCTGGGAATGCTACCACATTGCCTTAGAAGACACGACAACCCAATAGAAGAAATACAAGGAAAATAAAGCATAGTAATCAATAGGGCCAAGGTCGACACAAGAAAAGACTAGGAACATCATCATGGATCCTGAAACGTTTGAAGCCGTGGACTCGACTATAGAGGACCTCGAACCCATTAAATTAGATCTCAGCGACTACAGAAAAAAGCCTTGCATCGACCACAAACTCCGAGAACCATGCAAACTTAGTGAATTCTTAATAACTAATGCACATTTATTTGCCTTCAGCCATGTAGATTTGCCGGAAATCCCTATAGAGATAGCCACACACAAACTAAACACCGATCCACTCTACCCCTAGTGAGGCAAGTCAAATGAAAATTCAACCCTGCCATTAACGATGTCATCCACGAGGAGGTGGGGAAGCTATTACAAATAGCTCCATCAAGGAGTCAAAATACACCAAGTGGATCGTAAACATAGTGATGTTAAAAAAGAAAAATGGGAAATGTCAAATATGTAGACTTCACGGACTTGAACAAAGCGTGCCCGAAGGATTCGTTTCCGTTACCACATATCGACCAACTCATCGATGCGACAACCGAGCATGAGATTTTGAGATTTTTGGATTCATACTTGGGATATAACCAGATACTTATGGAAGAAGAGGACTAGGAGAAAACCACGTTCATCTCCAACCGAGGAACATATTGTTATAGGGACATTCCATTCGAACTGAATAACGCAGAAGCTACCTATCAAAGATTGGTCACATAAATGTTCAAAGATCAGCTTGGCAAGACTATGGAGGTAAATATCAATGAAATATTGGTCAAATATGTAAAGACGGAAGACCAAATTGGCAATTTGAAGGAAGATTTCGACATACTAAGACGGTACGGAGTAAAACGAAACACAGAGAAATGCGCGTTTGGCGTAGCGTCGAGGAAGTTTTTCGGTTGCTTGATGTCACAATGGGGGATCGAAGTCAACCCAAAACAAATCAAAGCTATCGAAGGGATACCAGAGCAGCTAAATACTAAGAACCAAGTCCAAAGGTTGACTGATCGAATCCCCCTCCTATCGAGATTTATCTTGCAGTCGTCCGAAAAATGTCATAGATTTTTTGGTGTACTTAAAAAGGATAACAGCCTCAAGTGGATACCTGAGTGTGTACAAGCTCTGCGAGAGAAAAAGGCGTAACTGTCATCACCACTTTTGCTCTTAAAGCCCAAGCCCGGAGAACATCTCCTCATCTACCTAGCTCTGATGACCCAAAGGGTCATCTTTTGTCTTAGAACCTGAATCCATATTCTGAGGCCTTGAAAACCTTATTTCTTTCTCCTCAATTTGCGTGCGCAGTCCGGGCACATTTCTAGAAAGCCTTTATGTGAAATTTGAGAAAAATATTGAATTTTGCCTTTAAAATTAATTAAAGTAGACTTCGGTCAACTTTTTTGGTAAAAGGACACAGACCCGTGATTTGACGGTCCCGTAGGGTACGTAGTAAAATAAGGGACTTTAGCGTATGACCAAAATTGAATTACGAGGTCACTAGCCCAAAATGAATTTTTTAAGACAATTATTTGTCTGAAAAAATATAAGGATTTTTAGAAATGGAATAGAGAGTGATCTCATTGGTATCGGGCTTTTAATTTGATTTCGGAGCCCATTACAAGTTCAATGTGGTATTTAAGTCGTGTATGTGAAATTTTGTGAGAATCAGAAGAGATTTGATATTATTCGGACGTCCGATGGTGAAAATAGAAATTTCAAGTGTTCTTAAGGAAATCATGAGTTTTGGTGTTAAATTCGTTGGTTAAGATGTTATTTTGGTGATTTGATCAAATGAGCAAGTTCGTATGATGTTTTTAGACTTGTGTGAATGTTTGGTTTAGATCCCTGAGGGCTCGGGTGAGTTTTGGATAGGCTATGGAGTGATTTTTGAAACTTAAAATTTTTTTGCTATGCTTCAGCTGAGTTGCAGGCCTCAGACCTCGCAAATGAAAGGTCAGGATTTGCAATTGTGACCACTGTCAATGTCACATCTACGAGGATTCCATCACAAATGCAAAGGAAACAGGGCTAGTTTAGGGAAGGGGGACCTTCTCATTTGCGACCAAATGGTTTGCATTTGTGACACTGGCAGAGATGCAGCAAGTTCGCATTTGCAACACCTATCTCATTTTCAAAGATCCTATCGCAAATGCGACACCTGCAACTGATCAAAACATGACTTCGACGGGATTTCAACTCATTTTCTCAAATTCTCAAACCCTAAGCTCCTATAGGCAATTTTCTAAGAGGAGTTATTCCCCAAATCATAGGTAAATGATTTCTAGCTCATTTCCTTCAATATATTTCATCTTTTCACATGATTTAGTCACAAAATCTAGGGATTTTCATGGGAAATTGGGTGTTTTGGGTACAATTTAGGAATTTCGAAATTTGAGGATTTGGACCTAAATATGAGGTCAGATTCAAAAACCAATTGTATATCCGGGCTTGGGGATGAATGGGTAATCGGGTTTTTGTCCGAACTTCGAGTTTTGGCCAAGCGAGCCCGAAGTCGATTTTTGACTTTTTGGGGAAAATGTTGGGAAATCTATAGTTATGCATTGGAATTGGTTTCTTTAGCATTTATTGATGTTATTAAGTTAATTATGGCAAGATACGAGTGAATTGGTTGTAGAATTGTGAGGTAAAGCAGTGATTGAGCTTTAAAATACCCGTTGGCTTGAGGTAAGTGTTTGGTTTAACCTTGACTTGAGGGATTAGGAATCCCCAACTTGTTTGCTATGTAAATACCATGTGTGTGGCGTATAAGTGTGGTGACGAGCACCTATGCATCGCCAAATTATTTTTTTATCCTGTATCTTTTTCCCGTTCCTCTATATCTTGCTTTCCTACCTTAATTGCTACTTGCTTATCGATGCTTCCATGTCAAATTGTTTCATGTTAACTGTCGATTTTCCTATTGAAGTATTACTTATTTCGTAGCTTCATTTTATTACCTTGTTGGATTATGTTGGTTATTGGTGCTTGATGTACACTTAGGTTGGTCTCGTTGTATAGTTTAAATTGTGAAGTTTTACAGTCGTAGTGGTATTCCATTGTGTTGGTTTGAAGAATTAGTGTTGTGGAGGATTTGAGTTGATTTTGAAATAGTTGTCTTTATCTTATGGTTGGTATTGTTACACCCACACACACACACATACATATATATATATGTATGTATATATATATATATGTATGTATATATATATATATATGTATGTGTATATATATATATGTATGTGTATATATATATGTATGTATATATATATATGTATGTATATATATATATATGTATATATTTGGATCGGGTTTCACGTCGCAACAGGAGGAATAAGGATGAATGTGATTGTCTGGTGGGATCGGGTTGCACGCCGCAACAAGGAGTAATAAGGGTGGACACGTGGGATCAGGTTGTGCACCGCAACAGGAGGAATAAGGATGATATATTGAGGAGTAATAAAGGTGCACTGGTGGCATCGGGTTGCACACCGCAACAAGGAGTAATAAAGGCGAATATTGATACTGTTGTTATTTATATGATGGGATCGAGACACACACCGCATTAGTTGTTGTTATGTATTCATTCCTGTTTAGGTCCATTACTGTGATGTTGAAACATCCTTAAGTACTGGTTATATGTCACGCCCCAAATCGAGGGACATGACCGGCGCCCAACCGGGTAGCCCTAATCAAGTGGACCTGGGTGCCTTTCCTAACCCACGTGTTACCCCTGTATTTTTCATTACTTATTAACCAAGAGATTAACCTTTTCATAATTGAAATCACTCTTTTTCGAAACATACACAACATGCTTAATTTCTTTAACAAGTTTACAACTTACAATGCCCGACATATAATTACATAAGTTCATAACCCATTTAATGTCTACGAAGCCTCTAAGATATGACAGGATAATAAGTACTTGCCGGTAACAAGGCTCCGACTATACCTTACACAAAAACCAAAATAAGACTCCGAAAATAGAAGTGGCATGAGCCACGTAGGGTCCCGAGAGGAAAGGGGCTCACCAAACGGCCAGTGGAAGATGAAGGAGTGCTACTGCCGATGAACTGAAGTACCTGCTACGAATCCACCTACAATCATAACACGAATGTAGCGCCCCCGGCAAAAGGGACGTCAGTACACTAGAATTGTACTGGTATGTATAAACAAGCTTTGTCCCAAGTAAACTCAAGCCATAGACAAGTAAGTCACGGTAATTGAAACAACAAACAAATACATAAAGAAATAACAAGTCAAGCCAAACAAGTTTTCAACACTTAACTTTGTTTCAAGTAGTCCTCAAACCATATACAAGTAGAAAACAACATTAGAGGCAACAACCAAACACACATGGAAGGTACAATCAAGCCAAACAAAGGGATAATCAGTGCCCCACAGATTACAAACTCTCATGTTGTCTCCTTTTACAATTCCTCGTCAATGATTTCACAATTGGTACACATATTGATTTCAATGGCGATTTCGATCGCATACCACCCTTATTACCTCATCCACCCTTATCACCCCAACCCATAATTTATCATATTATGTTGCGGCGCGCAACCCGATCCCACCGTACAGTTTCAAATCACAAAAATCACAACAACAACCAAGAACACTTCACCAAGATCACATCAATGACAATAATCAATTCACAAAGATCGCAACAACATTTCACTTAGGAGTCACAACAATGATTCACAAGTGTTCCCATAGCCAACAATACCAATCCCATTATGTTCAACAGTTCAAAAGCAATTCAAGTCATTTCATTAATTTCCCACAAGAAGCCAAATATGTCATCATCACCATTATTCCCAATTTCATCATTTACGATTTTCTCTTTATCAATTGTTTCCCAACTCTTACCACATAACTTTTAACCAAACCAATCAACACCCAACAAACCAATCACAAGAGTTTCACAAACAATTCACATAGCTATCACATACAATTTATTCGTACACCAAAACAGGGCAATTTCACGAACATCAAAGTTAGCCATACATACCTGGAGTCGAATTCCCCTTTTGCTTTTATCTTCTACTTCCAATTTACCCAACAATCTAGCAGCGTCAATCTAGGTCACAAGTTACACATATATCTTAGAATTGAAATTCACAATTTCTATCCGAGCTTATTTGGGTTATCGAGCACCGCCCCTTACTTCTACCCATTTCCATTTTACTAAACTTTAGGTATAAAGAACATGCATGAGTGTTTTGACTTCCATTTTCAAGAATTAATGCATAAAAATCCCTCTTTCTATTAGAATCTGAAAATCAAGGGAAAAAGGGTTAGGGATTTTTACCTGTAGAAATGGAGATGAAGACACTAGCTTTAGAATTTTTCGGAACAAGCAATTCGAGAAACAATTTTTTGAAGAAGATGAACTTTTTCCTCAAGAATCTCTCCTCCCTCTCTCTTATTTTGTTCAGAGAATGTGTAAAAATGAGGGGTTAGGGAATTATATTAGAAAGGGGGTCGGGTTTTAAAATTAGAAAATAGAAGCCCGGGGTGAAATCTGCGGTCGCATCTGCGATCGCAGAGTAAACATGCGGTCCGCATAATGGACCGCAGAATTGCTCCTCAAAAACTAAATGTTCTGACATGGTCTGCGACAAGAATGCGGTCCGCATTCATGTTCTGCGGTCGCATAATGCGCCGCAGAATTGACCGCATTTTACCTTCACTTTTTGACAAATCTTCTGTTATACTCTGTGGTAGGAATGCGGTCCGCATAGCTGATCTGCGACCGCATTCTTGACCGCAGAAATGACAATTTCTGGAAAAATTGATTCTTTTGATTTTTAAAGCTTAGATCACTACAAAAGGTCTGAACTGCGGCGAGCTTGACACTATGAGCTACTAGGTTTTAAGCACAAAATTTTACGGGGCCTTACATTATAGCTGAATACTAGTAGAACAACTGGGATCCATATTTATTTAATATAAACTCTGTTTATGTTTCATTCTGTACTTTCTTTTTATTCAATATAAACTGTTACGGGTTATATATATTATTTTTCCCCGCTGTAGCCTCGTCACTACTTAGTCGAGGTTAGGTTCGACATTTACTTGTACATAGGTTCGGTTGTACTGATACCGGACTCTGTACTTTCTATACATATTTCGGAGCCACTGGCTGATCGAGATGTTGGTTGTTATCACTGCATTCAGGAGACCCAAGGTAGTCCTACAGGTGTCCGCAGGCCCTGGTGTCCCCTTCTATCTTTACTGCATTTTGTTTTACTTTTCTCGAGACATATGTATATTTTTCATTCGACCAATGTTTGCAGTATTCATAGACTCTTCGTGAGTTGTTACACCAGTTTCTGGGTGGAATTTATTTCGGTTGTCGTTATTTAAATAAAGATAATCTTTTAAACTGTGTACTTCTATATTTATTTCTGTGTATTTACTTTTGTTAAGTTTTAATTATTAAAAGATAAATGAAGTAGGTGAAATATTCTATAACGTTGGCTTGCCTAGCGAGTACAATGTTAGGCACCATCACGGTCCAGACGGTGGGAAATTCGGGTCATGACAAGTTGGTATCAAAGCACTAGGTTGCGTAGGTCTCACAATTCACGAACACGCTTGATAGAGTCTGAGGGATCGGTATGGAGACGTCTGTGCTTATCTCCTAGAGGATATAGAGTTAGGAACAATTTCACTTCTATTCATCTCTTTCGTGCGGTTTGATCTCTCAATGCTAATTGAATCCTCTACTCTGTTCTTTCGTAGATGGTACGAACACATACCGCGTCATTAGCTAATCAGCAGCCTGAGCCCTCAATGGCAGCTCCTACGAGGGGAAGAGGACGAGGCCGAGGCCGTGCTAGGGGCCGAGGCCATGCTAGGGGCCGAGGCAGGGGCAGGGCTCACCCTAGACTAAGAATTCGATCCTAGGATAAAATTAACGAGACTAGGTCTCTTATCTTAGAAGAAAGATTCATCAGAATAAGATTTTGATTCTAGGAGAAAATTTATCAAACTATGTTTTCTATTTTAGGAGAACAATTCATCAGACTAAGACTCTATCATAGGAGAAAATACATCCGACTAGGTTTTCTATCTTAGGAGAAAAATTCATCAGACTAAGATTTCGATCCTAGGAGAAAATTAATCAGACAAGGTATTTTTGTTATCTTAGGAGAAAGATTCATCAAACTAAGATTTTGATCATAGGAGAAAGTTCATCAGACTAGGTCTTCTATCTTCGGAGAAAGATTCATCAGACTAAGATTTTTTATCCTAGGAGAAAGTTCATCAGACTCGGCTTCTTATCTTAGTTGAAAAATTCATAAGACTAAGATCTCGATCCTAGGAGAAAATTCATCAGACTAGGTATTTTTTGGTATCGTAGGAGAAAGATTCATCAGACTAATACGTTGATCCTAGGAGAAAATTCATCAGACTAGGTTTTCTATCTTAGGAGAAAAATTCATCAGATTAAGATTTTGATCCTAGGAGAAAATTCATTAGACTAGGTCTTTTTGCTATCTTATGAGAAAGATTCATCAGACTAAGATTTTGATCCTAGGAGAAAATTCATCAGACTAGGTCTTCAATCTTAGGAGAAAGATTAATCAGACTAAGATTTTGATCCTAGGAGAAAATTCATTAGACTAGGTCTTTCATCTTAGGAGAAAGATTCATCAGACTAAGATTTTGATCCTAGGAGAAAATTCATCAGACTAGGTCTTCTATCTTAGGAGAAAAATTTATCAGACTAAGATTTCTATCCTAGGAGAAAATTCATCAGACTAGGTCCCTTTTTTTTTATATTAGGAGAAAGATTCATCAGACTAAGATGTTGATCCTAGGAGAAAATTCATCAGACTAGGTATTCTATCTTAGGAGAAAAATTCATCAGACTAAGATTTCAATCCTAGGAGAAAAGTTCATCAGACTAGGTCTTATATCTTAGGAGAAAGATTGATCAGACTAAGATTTCTATCCTAGGAGAATATTCATCAGACTAGGTTTTCTATCTTAGGAGAAAAATTCATTAGACTACGATTTCGATCCTAGGAGAAAATTCGTCAGACTAGGTCTCCTATATTGTTATCTTAGGAGAAAAATTCATTAGACTAATATTGTGATCCTAAGAGAAAATTCATCAGACTAGGTTTTCTATCTTAGGAGAAAGATTCATCAGACTAAGATTTATATGGGAGGAAAATCCATCAGACTAGGACTTTTTATCCTAGGAGGAAAAAATGTGAAAAGCAATGGAAGCATTTTATACGCACTAGCAAGACAGGTAAGGGAAAATATTTGAGAAACTTCCGTTTGTCGATTCTTCTCTTCTTCTTCTTTTTTCTTTCCCTTTTTTTGTTTTGTTTTTGAATCCACTTACTTGCACTGCTTTATTCCTATTTCAAACAAAGAAAACTTGTGAGTTTAAATGTGGTGGTTAGTTTGTGGCCTTGACCTTGAGGGACGCTACTTCTACACTTACCAAGGTAACTTTGATTTCAACTTGGACGACCTTGAATGTTGTCGACTACCCATTTTCTTTCAACCCTTATCACAGAAAACACCTCTGCTCCATCTGATCCCAATATCCTCTATCTGTTGCATTTTGCTCATAAGTTGACATTTACTGAACTCTTGCATTACACATGAATCCCAAAGGATGTTGATTGTTACCAACTCAATGTGCATATTGTTCTTTCCCTGATTTATGCCACTTTGATGTACTAGCCAAATTCGTTTTGTGAAATTGGAAAGTTGGTAGTAAATTTTGAAGTTATTTCTCACTTGACCAAATAGACTCAAGAAGGGACTCAAATGAAACAGCGGGAACAAAATAAGGGGCAAGGGAAAGAGATGATACCTACCAAGAAAATTACTAAGTAGAAACTTATCAGATGAGGATACCGACACTAATGACCTAGACATGCACCTTTGGATTAAGTGGCCTAATCTCTCAAGCAAGTCTATTATTCAACTCTTGCTGTACCTCTTCGCTGTGAAATTGGGCTTCAGCGCTTCAATTGTCCCATTTGATCTACAATCCTCAGTCGACTTGTAGTGCCCTAAAGGGTTTTCACCATCAAGTCTCTCTCATTTTTCTCTTTTTATCAACTCACCATCGCCTTATGGTGTCCATGAGGGTTTTCACCGTTAAGACTCTCTCATTTTATCATTTTGTCTCTTTCTATTGAAAATAAGGTATTACCCATGATATAAGAAGATCGGACTTTTACCACACACTATATTTGGCATCCTCAAAGATTGGTTCGAAGGTCTTTCTTTGGACCGTAATGTAGGCTTTTGGACAGGGTTGGAAAGAAAGGGTGACATGAAGGCTCAAAATAATTTAAGATGAAAGGGTTCAAAATTACAACTTTTGGAATCAGTCCTTTTGGCATAATTAAAACTTCTGCCCCAGTTTCTTGGAGTCTGGGGATTTTTTTTTGGATTTTTGCTTTGAGGAGATTTCGAAGAAAAACTGCCCCACTCTTGACATCGGGGATTATGAAGTATTTTATTTTGTGCGACCAAACTGTAAGGCTGCCTACGATTTTGTGGTGACAAGAATCAAGTCGAACATAGTTCAAACACAAAGTTAGTTTTTTTCTTTTTCTTTTCCTTTTCTTTATTGTATTTTTTTTCTTTTTTTTCTTTCTTTTTCTTCTTTTTCTCTTTTTCTTTTCTTTTCTAGTTCCTAACTCTGCTTCTGATTCCAAAAGAAGAATATGAAACAAAACAAATTAAGGCTCAAAATGGGTAGCAAAGGATAAAAGTGTTTGGGTAGCAGAATAAAATCCCTTCGTCATACCCAACTCAAAAATGCCAAGTACAAACATGCAATTGAAGATAAGCAAACAAATCACACATAGTATCTATTGATGATGTCAACATAAACAAAAAGTGCCAATGTGCAATACCTTTGTCCCAATGAATGACCCTTGCCAGTTTGAAGCAGACTTGACTCAACCTTATCTTGACATGGAAGAATGCATTTTAGCACTGACTCATTTACCTCAAACTGCTTGAGAGACATTTTCTTGTTGTATGCTCTCATCAACCTCTTAATTTTTCAGACTTACTGCCTCAGCTTCACTCAATTCAAAGTTCAAGACATCTCAGAATGCGTGAATCTTTAATTGTTTCCTCAAACGCATCTTTTTATCATTAAACCTGTGCCATTGCTTCATGATTAGACTAACTTTCAAGATCAAGCGGAGAATTATGCATGCATGTCATGTCACTAGAGTCAGCATGAAAAGAACTATAAAAGGGAAAATGACCTAAACAAAAACTGACTAGAACTAACAGAAAATAGGAGATTGCATTAGACATATAATGAAAAGGGTTTGAACAAGACAAGCAAAAATAGATACGGGTTACAACCCTGGAACAATCCTAAATAACACTAGACGAGTTACTACAACTAAACGAACTAGACAAAGGAGAAGAAGAAGGGTTTGAGCCACAAGACAATATCTGGATTACAACCCTGAAATAACCCGGATAAATAGAAATGACAATAAAATAAACCACTAAAAATCCTCTATGGCTAGCCAAGAAAGGAGCGTCTTTCCAATTATCAAGCTCGACATCTTAGCCATCGAGTTCCACATCAATATTACCAGAACCTTCACAAATCTCCATCACGTTGACCTTAGCAAATAACTTTTGGGTCCCTTCTGCCAACTCGTTCTTAAGGTCAACCTCTGGAACCGAGACTGATAGCGCTAAAAATTTTGCAGGAGGTGGACCCCCAAGGGATTCAGAGGAGTTCTCTATTCCTTTTCCACACAAATCGTGCCCACCACATACGTCTCATTATGAACAGGCAATGGAATTTGGCTAGTATTTGTTTCTTTTGGAATTTGCACGGTAATTTCACCTGCATCAATAAGTTTCTGGACTGCTCTTTTCAGATTCCAACACTTTTCTATGTCGGGCCCTGGGTCATTAGAGCAATATGCGCACCTTTGAGAAAAATCAAAATTCTTTGGAAAGTGTTTCGACATTTTTATCTGAATTGGCTTCAACATGTCCAATTGCCTCAGCCTTTGGAACAGATCGGCATATGATACTCCAATATGGGTGAATGACTTTTCTCTCAGTTGCTGCCTTCTCATTTTGTACTCTGGCCTTGGTTGGAACCTCTTCCGGGTAGGGGGTTGATATGCTTGCAGAGGTGGGTAAGACATTTGTGGAGGCGGCGCAAGCCGTTGCGAGTTTTGTGGGTGAGGAGCATGTGGAGGTGCATTGTGGGTAGAGTACTAGGGAGGTAAGGTATGAATTTGGGAATTTTGTGGAAGAAAGTAGCATTGGGGAGGATTATTTGGAGTACGAGGGCATTCACAGGGTCCGTATTGAGACTGAAAGCATTTAGCGGGAATGCTCACTGGATTCTGTGGTTTGCTGGGCTCGACAACATCTTTTTCATCAATCGGAGGACTGATCCCAACAACTTGTTCATTCCATCTGAACAAAAAATCCCTAAAACTTTCCTTGGGTCTCTTTCCTTGGGGATCGTAGACTTTGAAGACAGTCTCGCTAGAGGATTCGGGAAGAGTAGCTGGCGGAGGAGCTACAAAAATAGGAGCAGATGTCGTATCAAGGTATGCGGTGCTTTTGCAGGGTGGAGTGTGAAAAGGTTGTGGGGAGATATCAGCAGCAGTGGGAATCTGGATTTGTGATAGTGGAGGAATGGTGACGAGGCTTTCAGTGTGGTCAGTGGGATATAATGGTGGAGGATGCCCAGTAATCTAGGCTCTGTACATTTTGACCATCTGTCCTTTTAACCTTAGGACCTCTTCTTTCAACTCAGATTCTGATTCAACTATCTCCTTAGGCAGATCGACAATACATGTGTCCAAATCTTTGTTAGCCATGGCTACCTTGCCCTTTGACCTTGTGTTGTGCAGATGAATCGCTGAAGTGCCACAAACTAACCACCCTCTGTTATGCAAACAATAATAGTGACAAAGAGGAGCAAAAAAAAGCCAACACGTTAGCTTTAGAGCATTTATCAGATAAAAATATGACATTGCATGCAATGCCCTAGCAACAAATAACGGTTCCAGAATGGCTTCGAGGGTACGAAGGTCATATGGCATCATCCCAATTTCACTCTTATTGTCCCATTTCAAAGACATGGACATACCTCCCTAAGACTTATGTGGATTCAAACCCCCAATAATCATGGCCCAAAATTAATTTGCAAAAATGACCCATTTTGCAAAGACGGCCAATATGGCCAGAAGTGGCTAAAGATGTGAATTCAACATGGAAGGACCTTAAAGTAATATGACACCTAGTTGTGGACTTAAGATCCTAAGACATGGGTTATTGAACCACTTTCGTGAAAATGACACTATTTTGCAAGAATGGCCGATGTGGCCAAAAGTGGCTAGACATGCAAGATTTGGCTAAGACCCTGCAAAGCCAAGAACCTAAGATTTACTAGGATGACCGGACCCTATATGGGTTGCCTACGTATCACGTCTCGAAAGACGAGAATCGGGTTTGCGTAGTTCGAGAAGATTGGAAATGGGAGAAAACTCAAAAATGACACTGATTTGGAATATATATATATATATATATATATATATATATATATATATATATATATATATATATATATATATATATATATATATATATATATATAT
>MU759966.1:421620-465007 GCA_026770625.1 Nicotiana glauca
CATAAGGCTGCCTATGTATCCCCTATTAAACGAGAATCAGGTTAGACGTAGTTCAAATTACATCATATAGGAAAACGTAAGATTACACATAGTAGCGCTTGACTACATCTGAGTTGATCGGCTTTTACAAAACTTCTCCATCTATTTCTGCAAGTATAAGGGCTCCTCCTGTCAGAAACCGGTGAACCCTGTATGAACCTTGTCAGTTAGGAGCGAATTTTCCTTTGGCTTCATCTTGATGCGGGAAAATTTTCTTGAACACCAACTGTCCCCGTATGAACTATCTCGGCTTGACTCTCTTATTGAAGGCTCTGGAAATTCTGTTCTGATAAATCTAACCATGGCAAACTGCATTCATTCTCTTTCTATCTATAAGAGCCAGATGCTCGTAATGACTTTTTACCCATTCTACGTCGTCGAGCTCAACTTCTTGTATGATCCTCAAGGAAGGAATTTCTACTTCTACGGGAATGACGACTTCTGTACCAGAAACCAGTATATAGGGAGTTGCCCCAGTTGATGTTCGGACTGTGGTGTGATGCCCCAATGGAGCAAACGATAGCTTTTTGTGCCATTACTTATGCTTCTCTATCATTTTCCTTAGTATCTTCTTGATGTTTTTGTTGGCGGCTTCTACGGCTCCGTTCAACTGAGGTCTGTAGGCTGTATGATTCTTGTGTTTGATCTCGAAAGTATCGCACATAGATTTCATTAAGTCGCTGTTGAGGTTGGAGACATTATCAGTAATGATTGACTTTGGAATCCTGAACCGACAGACGATACGGTCGTGGACAAAGTCTGCCATAACTTCCTTAGTCACTGCTTTATAAGATGCTGCTTCGACCTATTTGGTGAAATAGTCGATTGGTACTAGGATGAAACCTATGCCCATTGGAAGAAGCCGACTCGATTGGTCTAATAACATCCATTCCCCAAGCGGCGAACGACCATGGTGAGCTTGTTCTATTAAGCTCATTTGGAGGTACCTTTATCATGTTTGCATGTATCTGACAGCGATGGCATTTTCGGACATACTAGATGCAGTCTGTCTCCATAATCATCTAGAAGTAACCAGCCCGGAGTATCTTCTTGGCTAAGACAAAACCGTTTATATGTGGACCGCAAGTCCCAGCATGAATTTCCTCTAGCAGTTTGGATGCTTCCTTTGCGTCGACACACCTTAACAATCCCAAATCAGGAGTCCTCCTATGTAGGATTCCTCCGCTGTGAAAGAAATTGTTGGACAATCTTCGAAGTGTGCTTTTTTGAGTAGCATTTGCAAGCCCTGGGTACTCTCCTTTTGCCAAATATTCCTTGATGTCATAAAACCAAGGTTTTCCATCTGTTTCCTCTTCGACATAAGCACAGTAGGCTGGTTGATCTTGGATCTTCACCAGAATAGGATCAATGAAGTTTGTAACTGAATGTTGTATCATGGATGATAGGGTGGCCAATGTATCGACAAACTCATTCTGGACTCTGGGAACATGCTGGAATTCTGTCTTTGTGAATCTCTTCCTCAGTTCCTGCACATGGTGCAAATACAGGAGTATCTTGAAATTCTTGGTCGCCCATTCTCCTCTGACCTGATGTATGAGTAGGTCTGAGTCCCCAATTACTAGCAACTCTTGAACGTTCATGCCTATGGCCATCTTGAGCCCTAAAATGTAGGCTTCATACTCGGCCATATTGTTGTTGGACGGGAACCTGGGTTTGGCAGACACCGGATAATGCTGACCGATTTTTGATACTAGGACTGCCCCAATGCCGACTCCTTTGAAATTTGCTGCTCCATCGAAAAACATTCTCCAACCATCATAGGACTCCCCAATATCTTCTCATATGAATGATACCTCTTCATCTGGAAAATACATTTTTAGTGACTCGTATTCATCGTCCACAGGGTTTTCAGCAAGGTGATCTTCTAGTGCCTATCTTTTGATTGCTTTCTCCATTATGTAGACAATGTTGAATTCACTCAACAGGACTTGCCACTTGGCTAGCTTGCCAGTGGGCATATACTTTTGAAAGATGTATTTCAAAGGATCCATCCTTGATATGAGATTTGTAGTATAGGCACAGAAGTAGTGCCTCAGCTTCTGGGCCACCCAGGTCAGAGCAAAGCATGTGCGTTCTAACAGAGAATACCGGGCTTCGTATGGAGTGAACTTCTTGCTGAGATAATAAATGGTTTGTTACTTATTTCCTGTTTCATCATGCTGCCCTAAGATGCAACCAAAGGCACCTTCTAACACTACGATGTAAAGTAACAGAGGTTTACCTGGTTCAGGAGGGACTAAGACTGGTGGTGTTGAAAAATATTCCTTGATCCTGCCAAAAGCATTCTGGCATTCATCCATTTGGTGGCAGCATCCGTCTTCAACATCTTGAAGATCGGCTCACAGATAACTGTAGATTATGCTATGAACCAGCTGATGTAGTTAAGTCTCCGTAAGAAACTCATTACATCTTTTTTGTTCATTAGCGGTGGTAGTTCATGCATGGCTTTGATCTTTGATGGATCCAATTCTATTCCCCGGTGACTCTAATAAACCCAAGCAATTTTCCAGCTGGAACCCCGAATGCACATTTCGCGGGATTCAGTTTCAGGTTGTATCTTCTCAGTCTGTTGAAAAACTTCCTCAGATCTTCCAAGTGATCAATGGATTTCTTGGACTTGATGATGGCATCATTTACATATACTTCGATCTCCTTGTGTATCATATCATGAAAAATGGTAGTCATGGGCCCTCATGTAGGTGGCCCCTGCATTCTTTAACCCAAACGACATCATCTTGTAGCTGTACATTTTCCACAGCATAATGAAAGCCGTTTTCTCAGTATTTTCTTCATCCATCCCGATTTGATGATACCCCGTGAAACAATCTACAAATTATTGCAACTCGTGTTTGGTGCAATTGTCAATTAGGATGTGTATGTTCGGTAATGGAAAGTCATCCTTTGGACTGGCCCGGTTGAGATCCCGATAGTCGACACAGACCCTGACCTTCCCGTCTTTCTTCGGTACTAGCACAATGTTGGCTAACCATGTTGGATACTCTACTACATTGAGAACCTTAGCTTTGACCTGCTTAGTGACTTCTTCCTTGATTTTCAAACACATATCGGGCTTGAATTGTCTGAGCTTTTGCTTTACCGGCGGATAGGTTGGATCGGTTGGCAATTTGTGAACCACAATAGATGTACTCAGACAACTCATGTCATCATATGACCAGGCGAATATGTCCTCATATTCTCTTAGAAATTTGTGTACTCTTTCTTTTCTAACGGCGATAAGTGAACACTGATTCGTGTGTCTTTGACATTTTCTGCATCTCCCAGGTTAACAATCTCAGTCTCATCTAGGTTGGATTTAGGTCTGTTCTCAAAATTCTCAACTTCTTTAACAATCTCTTCTGGTATATCATCTTCCTCTGAATCTATATCCATTTGTTGTGCTGTCTCATTGTATGTCACAGTCATTGGTTCATCAAGATAAGTAATATTAATGCTGTATAAGTAAAGCAATGAGGGAAAATAATAAGAGCAAGATTTATAAGAAAACGGAAATGCTTTGATAAATTCCATAACTGTTTTTGAACATTGGAGCTCTTTCTTGCGAAAATTTAAAAAATGTGAAAGGAAAGTAAACTAGAAAAGGAAAATAGTGCATGATGCTTGTTCAGCCTTGCTACCCCGAGGCTCGCCGGGCTCTGGTGGTTCTGATAGTCCAGTTATTGAGGCATGCTCCTCTGCTCACAGCCTGTATGGAAGGGCCTTCCTCCCCCACCTCCTCTAAAATGACACAACAATCTATGTCATCATCTTCCAAGAACAAATTCCTCACTGCTACCAGTACTTCCTCGTCTTCTGACCTATAGATCACTTCAGCCGGTTGGAAAGTCTGTTCCAAACGGGGTATTGGCTGCTCCAAAGGATAGTAAGGACCACACCATGGTGGTAACCAGTGGTTGAATTCCTCCCAAGTATACTCATATCCCAATCTGAAGGTGGTGCCATGTTTCTTGAGCTTGATGGGCTTAGCGATTCCTTGGAGGTTCTTGCCAAGCCCCTTGCAGGGTTCATAACCACTCCAATTTAATATTTTTTCAATTTTCTTATCCCACCATTTGTCTTTGTCAATGGTGTTGACTCGCTCGATGTGGTGGTAAGTTTCCCCGCCTATCCTTCCTCTTCCTCCAATTACTGGAATGGTCTGGCGACTATATATGGGATTCCTACCATCGCCGTGAATGATCACCTCTTGGTGATTCCACTCAAACTTCACTACGTGATGTAGTGTTGATGCTATGGCCCCAGCATCATAAATCCATGGTCGTCCCGACAACATATTGTAAGATGCTGGCACGTCTATCACTTGAATATCAATATCAAACCAAGTAGGCCCCATTTGCAAACACAAGCTAATTTCCCCAATAGTAGACCTTTGGGATCCGTTGAAAGCTTTGACGTTGATGTCCCCATGCTTGATCTCATGCTACCCCTTTCCTAATGTACTGAGTGTCACCAACAGGAAAATGTTAAGGCTAGATCCTCCGTCAATCAGGATTCGGGTGACAAAGTAATCTTCGCACTGCACGGTGATGTGCAGTGCCTTGTTGTGACTCAACCCTTCTGGCGGTAGCTCATCTTCTTGGAAAGTGATCTTGTGACTTTCCAATACCTGGCCCACTATATTCGCCATCTCTCAGTTGGTGATGTTACTTGGTACATATGCTTCACTCAGCACTCTTAACAAGGCATTATTTTGTGCATCAGAACTTTGTAGCACGACAATGATAGAAATCTGTGCTGGTGTTTTGTTCAGCAGATCAATGATAGAGTATTCTTTAGCTTGTATCTTTCTCCAGAGGTCGTCGAGCCCATTTTCAGTGATGGTTGGCCGACTAGAGGCCTGCTTGCTTGACTCAACCAAATGCTCCGGGGTATAAATCGTACCGATTCTTGTCATAGCCTGAGTCGTAACGGCTTGCCCGAACTTGACCTTCTCCTTTCTTCTGGCCTCGGTTGAGTAGTCCCAAGGTATGGACTTTGTGTGAAATGGTGTTACTACCGACATTGCCACTGGGATTGGCGCGACAATCTTTATTCTAAACAGAGCAGGCCCTTTAGGTGGTAAGAATGCAACTTCAAAGGGTGTAGGCATATTTGCTGGTAACATAAACTCAACCTCAATTAGCGTTGGCGTCTTTGTAGAGGATGGTGCTTCAAACTCGAGCATCATGGACATGTTTACCTCGGCGTTTCCAGAAGGCTAAATCTGGACCACAATCGGATTAAGGGTGACTACTGGCTCCTTTCGATCACCGCCTTCTATGATTAAACTGATTGATCCCTTGGGGTCCCAGTCATCCTCTATCTCGATCATGTGAACACCTCCGCCCTTGTGGTCTAGCAAAGGGTTATTGCGGACATTCAGAGCATGCTTATTTCCTACAATGATCTTGTTATCAATCAAAGTTTGAATCTTATCCTTCAGAGAGCGACATTCATCGATGGTATGTCCTTTCATGCCGGTATGGTATGCACATGATTTGTTTGGATTGACCCCACTGAGAGGGGTTTTCTAGGGTTATGGCAGGAATAAAGGTGACATAACCAATAGCTTTGAGCCATTTGTACAACTGGTCAATTGGTTCAGCCATGGCGGTATACTGTTTGAGAGGTCTGCGGTCACAATTTAGTCGAGGTCTAGGGAAGTTTTGACATGGCGGAGGTGATTGATAGTGGGATGGTTGGGTGTTGTAAGCTTGGTAAACATGTGCTGGTTGGGAGTATTTGGGTGAAGTGGGCTTATATGCGGGAGGTGGAGATGACTGATAAGTGGATGGTGGAGTATGATAAGAGGGTGAAAGTGCTTGGTAATTTGGAGTAGGCTGATATGTGATTGGAGGTATCGGGTATGTTTGGTATTTGATAGGGGATTTGGTCCTCTGTGCAACCGTTACAGCACTTATGTCCCTTTTCTTGGACATACCACCAGACTGTAAAGCCTTATTGGTAGCTTGCAAGGCTTCCAAGTTCGTAACCATACCACTCTTGACGGCTTCCTCGATCTTTTCTCCTAGCTTGATGATGTTAGAAAATTTGTGATTCTCGATCAGCATTAGCCTCTTATAATACTGTGGGGCTTGGGCCTGGATGAAGAATTTGTTTATTTTCTCTTCTTCTAAAGCAGGCCTAACCTTAGCAGCTTCTGACCTCCATTGAGTAGCATACTCACGAAAGGACTCTGTGGGTTTCTTCTTCAAGTATTAGATATAGAAGACATCTGGTGCATTTTCCGTATTGAACCTGAATCTATCCATAAAGTTGTATGCCATGCTTACCTATTTTGACCACTTCTTCGAATCCTGGCTAATGTACCAAGATAAGGCATCTCCCTTCAAGCTCCTCATGAAAAGCTTTATGCAGATTTTCTCGTCTTTTCCCACTTCAACCATCTTGTCACAGTATGTTCTCAAGTGGACCCTTGGATCCCCTGTACCATTGAACATTTCAAACTTGGGAGGTTTGTATCCATCGGGCAGTTCGACATCAGGCTGTATGCAAAGATCTTCATAGTTTAGCCTCTCAATTCCCTTACTACCTTCGACGCCTTGAATTCTGCTAGTCAACCTTTTAAGCTCTTCTACCAGATTTTCGATGAGTAAGTCCTTGTCATTGGACTCAGGTGTGCTTGAGATGGGATGGGTGGAGTATGGCACAATCTCCACGTAGATGGGGGTATTGGGTTAGGTGTGGCAGTGGTCATTTGTGGAGTTTTGGAGTTCTGGGATGATCAGTGGGATGTTATTTGAGGTATGACAGGTATTGCAGTGGTGGTGAGGAGCGGGATGGTTTTGTTGCTTTGGGATATTTTTCAGAGGTACAGGATTTCGAGTAGTTGGGAAAGTAAACTCTGGGGTGGAGAGGGAAAATGACAGACTTTCCAAATTCCGCACTTGATCCAGTTCTTCTTGAAACTTCAACAACTTTTGTTCTAGGTGGGATTTATTTTACTTGGGGACCAGAGTGCCATGAGTGACCTCTACATATTCAGTTGAGTTGTTTGAATCTTCCATTTTTCCTTTGTTTTTGTGTTTGACAGGACTGGGAGGAGGAGTAGGTGGAGGACCCCTAGATCTCGTAAAATATGATGACGTTGCCAGAATTCACGAACTAACATTCGGGGAGGGGAATAAACAAAAATGAAAACAAAAAGGTAACAAGTTAGTGAGGATCATTAGGAAAAATGTTGCAATATTTAAAACACATAGTGCTGAAATATAAAGCGTGTCTTAATTTTGGGGGACTTCGTTGTGCCCGAGGTAGGCCTAGAAACAAGTTGATTTGGAGAACTTAAAATTCTAAATGCCTCATTTCATTGATAAGAAGTAGACGAATCCCAAATCGACACTAAAATACCAAGAAATTAAAAGCCACTAACGGCCATTGGCCTTATTACATTTCATAAAAAGAAGAAAACTCCTACCTATTTGGTCCCAGAGAGACCTTCCTTAGGTTGAATGTCCTCGTTGATCAGATCTTCCAGCTCACATAGTCTTGTTAGTAAGAATGCTTTCATCAGATGCCCTTGTTCATTTCCCTCAGCGTTCTGGAAGTCGTTGACTCTCTTTCTCACTTTTCCTTCCAATTCCAGCAGACTGGATTCCAGATATTCCAACTTTTCGCTAGCTTTGGCAACTCTCTCTTTCCACTCATTGATTTGGTCATTTCGTGGAAGACTCCTCCACCAGTCTAGCAAGAGTGGGGGCGTGCTAACCATACCAAAACTGGGAACCTTGTGCCTCAATTTTTGCAAAACAAAAGGGTTAGACCCTACCCCTACCAGACTCGACTATTTAATATCAATAATTGGCATAAAAGTATTTAGTTCTCCAAATAAATGCACAAAACGTGGTAGTGTCCGTTTGGGTTTTAGGGAAACCCGATGGACTTTGGACAAGGCTATCTTAAAGAGTCATTATGCGGACAACATAACTGAATCGGCTAGGTTTGACCATGATGCATGCACAATTAAACAGAGTAAGGGTTCTATGTGGTTTTAGACTGGTACCCTTGAGAGGATAACTCAAGAGGGAAAGTCACGGAACCGTCGACTACACCGTTGATCGACTGGTTTTACTGTAAATATGCCTTTGCCGGATTTAGGGAGTGGTAATATTGGAAGAGCGCAACCACTCATTAAAAGCGTTGCTATCGTATTTTGTTTGGCACGAGTGGAATATGATGTTGAAAACATTGCTTATGCAATAATTAAAACAAGTTGTCATGTATTTTCACATTCATAAAAATAATAATTACAATAATTTATACAGTAGTAAAGGAAAACAGTAAAGGAAATAAGGGAAAGAAACAAAGCACAAATCGGTTGCGTAGTAGGAGAAGGAATTAAAAGCTTAAAAGGATTAAACAAATAAAGGCATATAGGAAATGTAAATTCACAGTAATAGTTTGAAATGGTAAAAGCCTAAAAGAAACTCCTCAGCAGAGTCGCCATGCTATCGCGCCCCCTTTTTCCTTGCAAAGTCTGGGTTTATGACATTTGGGAAGACAACTCGTTCCCTTTTAGGAATTAGGTTATAGAATTCGAGAGTTGCCATCTAATGATTTAAGTGCATTAGGACACTAAGAAGGATTTTATTTGGATAACCAGAGATTGGATAAGGGTTTGAAATTATCCCAAGGGGATGCTGTTAGGCACCCCTCAGGATCCACTAGTGTGGTTCCCGGCCAAACTATTGTTGTGACTTTTGGTACAAATAAAACAGAGTCAGGTAAGAGTTTCAAATAAGAGGGGATTTGCATATAATGGTCACAAATAAACAAAGTCGGAAAAAACTAAAGAGAGTTAATTTTTCTTAGAAGAAATGGTTTTAAAAGATTTAAAAGAAACAAAGAACAAAGGGAAGGGGGTCCTAGGTTTACTAATAATATGGATCACCCTACACAAAATCAGGTAATCACTCTTACGCGTGATGCTATAGAGTGGTCATCATATCCATATCTACCCTTTCCTACCCATTTAAGGTATTAAAGCGTGGAATGGTCTCGTTTACTTATTACATGCTATTACCCGCCTCAATCCTATCAATCCCGGAGGTACTTGGGACTACTAATCCTAAAGGGAGGAGATGTTAGGCTGATTTGTGGTTTCAAAAGGAAAAAAATTCTAAGGCAACAAACAAAACACATATAGCAAGTTTGGGGGAAGCATTTAAACAAATAACAAGGCTCAGACAGCCTCCTTTAATATGAGAACATGGTATCTATATGAGAACATGCTAAAATTAGAAATCTTATAGACATGGTATCTATATGAGAATGCTGAAATTACAAATCCTATAGACATGGTATCTACATAAGAATGCTAAAATTAGAAATCCTATAGACATGATATCTACATGAAAATGTTTGAAATTATAAATCCTATAGACATGGTATCTACATGAGAATGCTGAAATTAGAAATCCTATAGACATGATATCTACATGAGAATGCTTGAAATAAGAAATCTTATAGGCAAGTTGTCTATATGAGAATGCTGAAATTAGAAAATCCTATAGTCAAGTTATCTACCCCTTTTGAATACATGGTTACCCTCCCCTTTTCACTAGCCATCCCCAAGAGTTTATTACAAGTTATTACAGCCCAGAATGAAATAATAAGAGAAAAAAATTCATCAAAAATTAAAAGTACAATCAATAAGAGCCTAATTCAAACTCCGTGTCTGAAATATGAGATGAACCAACTCCAAGAGATCATGATCCAAAGACTTTCTCTCATTTGGATGTGTTAGAGTTCCCTAAGTGAGTCATATGGACTCCGGGCAGTGCTCACACCCAAATGCATTACAAATTAGACATAGTGCAAAGTGGAAGGTCCAGCCCTCAAGTGTCCAAGTTCAGAGGGAACCCAAGGTCCCAAGGCAAGGCTCATAGGAAGGGGTAAGAACTTAAAAACTAAGACAAAGTGCAAGTGCAGATTTCTGAATTAGGGAAAGAGGAAGGGAAATAGTTCACATATAGGGGTATAGAGAGTGGGGAGTTGTAAGAGGCAAAGGGCAGGCTGATGGGTATGACCAATAATGGGAGATGCTGGCACACCCCTATTCCTATTTAGAACACATTGTTTGGAGGTTAGGATCCTTTAAGGATCAAGTTCAATCCATAGACAATAAATTGTATATTGCCATATTTTGAACTGTAACTCACAACACATAAGGGGGATAGGGAGCAAGGATTCATAGCAGAAATAAACAGAATGGAATCAACATGCTAGTTTAAATATTTGACTTTGCAGAAGTAGTAAAGTAGGAAGGGATACATAAAGCTGTAAATAAACACATTGTGATGATGCTGAAACTTAAATTAGGACATACCAGTTTCAAATAGATAAATAAAGAGAAAGCAGTAGTCTTGTAAAAGCCACAGTGCAGACAAGAAGCAAGAATACTATTATATGTAAGTATGAGTTCAGAAGAGGTTCTGAATTGCAAAGTGTGTAGCGTAGGATTGTTAATCGTGTGTGTTTGTGAAAAAGAGTCATGTATTTATAGTGTAAAAATCACAAGGAAATAAGGTAAGAAAATAGTTGAAGAACTAATTATCAATCAATTACACAAGACTCCCTTTTATTAATGGATTAAGACTCAAACAGGTATAAACCAATTAAGGAAAGAAATGAATCAAACAATTTGTGCAAAGTAGGCCATTAGGGGTGAGTACATAAAAGTTATTTAAGGACAGGGTTTTGACAATACACGGTTTGTGCAAATAAGGTAAGAAGATCAATTAACAACCAGTAAATCAAAGGGTCTGAGATTTTGTATGAGTGAACCGGGTCAGAATGATGGAAAAGGTTTTAACTTAAGGGAAATCAGCAAACATTGGAAGGGGAATCAATCAGACCTATTTAGAAGGGATTTTAAATTAGTCACAAGTTAAAAGCCTTTTTAAAGAAAGATTCATCACATATAAAGCGCATACAGACACGTTAAGCATGAAAGAAACTTGTCACGCTATTGTAAAATCAGTAGAAACTCTAGTGTAGGAGCGTTTCAGCAAAAGGTCAGAATCATATGAAAATAAGGAAGTCTAAACTCAGTTGAGAGACTCAAAGTCAATCTGAAAGGATTAGGGGTTTTGAAATAAAACCCTAGTTCGAGAAAACCATAAAGCAAAGATGAGAGGGCAGGCAATTGAATCGAAATCACATTTAGAAGTTTCAGAAAAGAACATGCTTCTTCAGAACTCATGAGAAAACATAATAGCAAATTAAAAACAGTAGAAGGATTCAAAGAACCTAATGGCAAATACTGATAAGAACAGTAGAAAAAGCATGCTTAAGAGGTTTATAGAAGAAACTTAAACAGGGCTCGGTAAAAGGAAAACAAAGAAACTTAAGAACTTAGTAGGAAAATACAGTAGAAGAACACAAGAACGCCGAAAAAGTATAGCAGAAAAGCATATAGGAAAACACAATAAGATAAACATATGAGAACATGGTAAAAAAAATACAGTAAAGAAGTCTATGAGACCATAGTATAGGAAAACACAGTAAGATAAGCATACAAGAGTTGATACAAGAACACAGTAGAGGCAAACACACGAATAACAAAGAAAAATCATACAAATACTTAAACATTTTCAGAAAACCCTAGTTCGAAAAAGAAGGGTTTTGAAAGTAATTTTTGAAAGAAAAGTTAGGGAAATCATTTGAAAACTCAAGGAAAGCATAGATACACTACGGATCTAAAGAAATCGGAGAAAACCTCAACGGGTTAGGGTTTCAAAAGAACCCTAAAAATGAGAAAGTCCTTGAAAGGCCACCGATCTGAGTCGGAGAGGTCACAAATCAAACTCAAACAACCATGGTACGCCGGAGCAAGGTCGGAGATAACCAAAAAACCTTGAATTGATAGTAGGTCTGTGTTCGAACTTTCAAGGTCTGGCCTTGAATCTTCAGAAATCAGGCATATAGGAGCAATATGAGGTAAGTATAGGACCCTCATAGGCTTGGAAGCCATAAATTCCGGTGGCTTTCAGGGCGGAGGTGGTAGGAGACGATTAGGGTTTTGAGAATATTCGAGAGAGTTTGAGAGAGAGTGGAGTGTTTAGAGGCAGCTGATAGATGAGAAGTGAGGAATTAGGGTAGTCGTTTGGATTAAAAAGGCAAGAACGAATATTGGCCATTGATCTCAGAGATCAACGGCCAGGATAAGAGGGGTTCTGGGTCAGGTAGGTTTTAGTTGGGTCAGGGGCGGGTTTGAATTGTAATTGGGTTGAATTAAGAGTGTCAAATTTGGCTAGAATCGAAATAAACACAGGTTAACATGTAAATAGCCACTTTCCCTTATTTATTTTATAAAAATAGAAAAATACTTTCTATCAACAAATTAAAGGTGCTAAAATAATTAATAACATATAAATATTTAACTAAAAATGCTGGAGTCAATTTTATGACTATAAATACAATCAAATCATAAAATAGGCTAAAATTGCAATTATGTTCAATTTAATTTTAAAATATTCAATAAATTTATAAAAATGTGAAAAAATTAAATTAGATATATTTTGGTGTAAATATGAGAATAAAATAAATTAATCACCAAAAATGATAACCTGAGGAATAATTATTGGTTTTTGTACTGCTAAAATGGGGTAATAAATTAATTTTAAAATCTTTTAAAAAATTATGAAAAATACTAAAACATTTGGAGAAACTATATGTGCATACATATGCTATTTTAAAAGTATTTTGTATATAAAAGTATACAAGAAAAAATTGGGTATCAACAACATTGATTTGGCTCCGAGCACTCTGCCCATTTCTATTCATCCGTATCGGATGGCCCCACCAGAGTTGAAAGAATTGAAGAAGCAGTTGCAAGAGTTTCTTGATAAGGGATTTATTAGACCAAGTGTCTCACCCTGGGGTGCGCTGGTATTGTTTGTTAAGAAGAAGGATTGATCAATGAGGTTGTGTATAGATTATCGACAGTTGAACAAAGTCACCATAAAGAACAAGTATCCATTGCCGTGGATTGATAATTTATTTTATTAGCTTCAAGGTTCCAAAGTATTTTCGAAGATTGATTTGATATCTGGCTACCATCAATTAAGGATTAGGGCATTCGATGTCCCTAAGATAGCTTTTCGCACTTGGTACGGGCATTATGAGTTTCTAGTAATGTCATTTAGGTTGACAAATGCCCCTACAAATTTTATGGATTTGATGATCCGAGTGTTCAAGCCCTATTTGTATTCCTTTATGATTGTTTTCATTGATGATATTTTGATCTACTCTCGTAGCCGAGAGGAGCATGAGTAGCATCTTCGAGTCGTTCTCAGACTCTGAGAGACAGTCAGTTATATTTTGAAATGTGAGTTTTGGTTGAGTTCAGTTGCTTTTTGGGTCACGTTGTATCAGTAGAGGGTATTCAGGTGGATCCTAAGAAGGTTGAGGTAGTCAAAGACTGGCCTAGACCCATATCAGCTACAGAGATTCAGAGTTTCTTAGGTTTGGCGAGTTATTACTATCTGTTTGTGGAGGGGTTTTCATATATAGCAGCCCCAATGATCAGGTTGACCCAAAAGGGTACCTCGTTCAGGTGGTCGGATGAGTGTGAGGAAAGCTTTCAGATGCTCAAGACAATTTGACTACAGTGCTGGTGTTGGTGTTGCCTACAGGTTCTGGGCTATATATAGTTTATTATGACAAATCTCGTATTGGAATTGGTGCGGTGTTGATGCGGAATGGCAAGGTTATTGCATATGCTTCGCTGCAGTTGAAGATTCACAGGAAGAATTATCCCGTTTATGATTTGGAGCTAGCATCCATTGTTTAAGCGTTGAAGATTTGGAGGTATTATTTATATGGCGTGTCATGTGAGGTGTTCACAAATCATAAGAGTTTGCAGTACATGTTCAAGCAGAAGGAGCTAAATTTGAGGCGGAGAAGGTGGTTGGAACTACTGAAAGACTATGATATCACCGTCTTGTATCATCCTGGGAAGGCCAATGTAGTGGCCGATGCTTTGAGTAGGAATTCAGCTAGTATGGGCAACCTTGCATATATTCCAGTTAGTGAGAGACCGCTTGCTTTGGATATTCAGGCTTTGGCTAATCAGTTTATGAGGTTTTATGTTTCCAAGCCCAGCTGTATTCTAGCTTGTATTTTATCATTATTTGAGCGTATCAGAGATCGACAGCACGATGATCCTCATTTTCTTGTCCTTAGGTACACCGTGCGGTACGGAGGTGCCAAGCATGTTACAGTTAGAGATGATGGAGTTCTGAGGATGCAGGGTCAAGTTTGTGTGCCTAATGTTGATGGACTTCGGGAGTTGATTCTAGAGGAGGACAATAGTTCCTGGTATTCTATTCATCGGGGCGCTGCCAAGATCTACCAGGGTTTGTGGTAGCATTAGTGGTGGAGGAGAATGAAGAAGGATATTATTGCGTATGTGGCTTGGTGTTTGAACTATCAGCAGGTAAAGTACAAGCATCAGAGACCTCGTGGTTTGCTTCAGTAGATTGAGATTCCTGAGTGGAAGTGGAAGCGTATCACTATGGACTTTGTTATTGCACTCCAATGGACTCAGAGGAAATTTGATGCAATATGGGTTATTGTTGATAGGTTGACTAAGTTAGCGTATTTCATTCTTGTGGCAGTTTTCTATTCTTCAGAGCGGTTGGTTGAGATCTATATTCGGGCGATTGTTCGTCTTTATGGTGTGCCCGTGTCTATATTTTGACCGAGGTACGTAGTTTGCTTCGCATTTCTGGAGGGCAGTATAGCGTAAGTTGGTTATGCGGGTCGAGTTCAGCACCACATTTCATCCCATACAGACGGACAATCCGAGCGTACTATTCAGATTTTGGAAGATATGCATCGCGCTTGCATTATTGACTTTGGAGGTTCTTAGGATCAGTTCTTACCATTAGCGGAGTTTGCCTACAGCAATAGTTACCATTCGAGTGTCCAAATGGCCCCTTATGAGGCATTATATGGTAGATAGTGTCGGTCTCCAATTGGGTGGTTTGAGTCGGGGGAGGCTCTGTTGTTTGGCACAGATTTGGTATAGGATGCCTTGGATGAGGTTAAGATTATTCAGGATAGGCTTCGTACAACTCAGTCCGGGATAAAGGTTATGCCGACCGTAAGGTTCGTGATGTGCCATTCATGGTTGGAGAGCAAGTGTTACTTCGAGTGTTGCCTATGAAGGGCGTGATGAGATATGGGAAGAAGGGCAAGTTAAGTCCCAGGTTCATTGGGCCTTTTGAGATCCTTGATCGAGTGGGAGAGGTGGCTTACATACTTGCATTACCGCCGGGTTTATCAGCTATGCATCCAGTGTTTCATGTGTCCATGCTTCAGAAGTATCACGGCGATCCATCCCACGTGTTAGACTTCAGCGATGTCCAGTTGGACATGGATTTGACCCATGAAGAGGAGCCGGTTTCTATTCTTGTTCGGCAGGTTTGTCAGTTGAGGTCGAAGAGTTATCCTTCGGTTCGTGTTCAGTGGAGAGGTCAGCCTATCGAGGTAGCTACCTGGGAGTCCGAGTCCGATATATGGAGCAGATATCCCCATCATTTCATCTACTCAGGTACTTTTCTATGTCTGTTCAAGGACGAACCGTTCTGTATTCCAAGGCCTCGATAACCTCATTTTCTTTCTCCTCAATTTGCGTGCACAGTTCGGGCGCATTTTCGAAAAGCCTTTATGTGAAATTTGATAAAAACATTAAATTTTGCCTTTAAAATTTATTTATATTGACTTTGGTCAATATTATTGGTAAACGGGCCTGGACCCGTGATTTGACGGTCCTGTAGGGTCCATCGTAAAATATGGGACTTAGACGTATGCCCAGAATCGAATTCCGAGGTCCCTAGCCCGAGAAATGAATTTTTGAAGAAAATTATTTTCTTAAAAATTCAATGATTTTTAGAAATGGAATAGTGTGTGATCTCGTTGGTATCGGGTCCTTATTTTGGTTGCGGAGCTCGATATAGGTTCAATGTGGTATTTAAGTCATGTTTGTAAAATTTGGTGAGAATCGAAAATGATTTGACGTGATTCAGATGTTCGGTTGTGAAAATACAAATATCAAGTGTTCTTAAGGAAATCATGACTTTTGGGGTTAAACTTGTTGTTTAAGATGTCATTTTGGCGATTTGATCATATGAGCAGGTTCGTATGATGTTTTTAGACTTGTGTGAATGTTTGGTTTGGAGCCTTGAGGGCTCGGGTGAGTTATGGGTAGGCTACGGAGTGATTTTTGAACTTAGAGAATTGCTGGTATGCTTCAGCTGTGTTGCAGGACTCAGACCTCGCAAATGCAAGATCAGGGTTCGCAATTGCGACCGCTGTCAATATTGCATTAGCGAGGCTTCCATCGCAAATTCGAAGGAAGCCGGGCCAGTTCATATTTGCAATTGCGAACAATTCTTCACAATTGCAAAGTAGTCAAGGAAGGGGGACCTTCGCATTTGCGACCAAATGGTTCATATTTGGGACAGTGGCATAGATGTTGCAGGATCGCATTTGTGATGCCTATCTTCCATTTGCGAGCTTCGCAATGCGAAGCTCCTATCGCATATGCAACATTTGCAACTGATTAAAACATGACTTAGACGGGAATTCAACTCATTTTCTCAAATTCTAAAACCCTAAGCTCCCATAGGCGATTTTCCAAAATGGAGTTCTTCCCCAAATCATAGGTAAACGATTTCTAACTCATTTCCTTCAATCTATTTCATATTTTCACAAGATTTCATCACAAAATCTAGGGATTTTCATGGGGAATTGGGTGTTTTGGGTAGAATTTAGGAATTTCGAAATTTGAGGATTTGAACCTCAATTTGAGTTCGAATTCCAAAACCAATTGTATATCTAGGATCAGAGGAGAATGGGTAGTCGAGTTTTGATCCAAACTTCGAGTTTTAACCAAGCGGGCCCGGGGTAAAGTTTTGACTTTTTGGGGAAAATGTTGGGAAATCTATAGTTATGCATTGGAATTGGTTTCTTTAGCGTTTATTGATGTTATTTGGTTAATTATGGCTAGATACGAGTGAATTGGTGGTGGATTAGAGAGGTAAAGCGGTGATTGAGCTTTGAAATACCCGTTGGTTAGAGGTAAGTGTTTGGTCTAACCTTGACTTGAGGGATTAGGAATCCACGACTTGTTTGTGATGTGAAATACCATGAGTGTGGTGTATAGGTGTGGTGACGAGCACCTATGCATCGTCAAATTATTTGTTTAGCCTATTTCCTTTCCCCGTTCCCCTATATCTTGCTTTCTTGCCTTAATTGCTACTTGCTTATCGAGGCTTCCATGTCTAATTGTTTCATGTTAACTGTTGATTTTCCTATTGAATTATTACTTGTTTCATAGTTTCATTTTATTACCTTGTTGGATTATGTTTGTTATTGGTGCTTCATGGTACACTTAGGTTGGTCTTGCTGTATAGTTTAACTGGTAAAGTTTTACAGTTGTAGTGGTATTCCATTGTGTTGGTTTGAGGAATAAGTGTTGTGGAGGATTTGAGTTTATTTTAAAATACTTGTCTTCATCTTGTGATTGGTGCTGTTATATATATATATATATATATATATATATATATATATGTGTGTGTGTGTGTGTGTATGTGTGTGTGTGTGTATGTGTGTATTTGGATCGGGCGCAATAAGAGGAATAAGGGTGAATGTGATTATCTGGTAGGAACGGGTTGCACGCCGTAACAAATAGTAATAAGGGTGGACAGGTGGGATCCGGTTGCGCACCGTAACAGGAAGAATAAAGGTGATATATTGAGGAGTAATAAGGGTGGACTGGTGGGATTGGGTTGCACGTTGCAACAAATAATAAGGGTGAATATTGATACTGTTGTTGTTTACATGATGGGATCGGGATGCACGCCGCATCAATTATTGTTATGTGTTCATCCCCGTTGAGGTCCATTACAGTGATGTTGAAACACACTTAAGGATTGGTTATAGTTGAATACTAGTAGAACAACTGGGATCCGTATTTATTTAATGCAAGCTCCGGTTACGTTTCATTCTATACTTCCTTTTTGTTTAGTATAAAAAATTGCAGGATATATATATTGTTATGCCCCGCCTTAGCCTCGTCACCACTTCATTGAGGTTAGGCTCGGTACTTACCAGTACATGGGTCGGTTGTACTGATACTACACTCACTTTCTGTGCAAATTTAGGAGCTAGTGGTTGATCGGGAGGTTGGTTGTTATCACTCCATTCAGGAGGCCCAAGGTAGTCCTGCAGGCATCCGCAGGCCCTGGCATCCCCTTCTATCTTTACTGCATTCTGTTTTATTTTTCTCCGAGAAAGATGTATATTTTCCTTTCAACCAATGTATATAGTATTTGTAAACTTTTTGTGAGTTATGGCACTAGTTTCTGGGTGGAATTTATTTGGGTTGTCGTTATTAGCATAAATATAATCTTTTAAACTATGTTCTTCCGCATTTATTTCTGCTGATTTACTTTTGTTATGTTTTAATTATTAAAAGATACAGGAAATAGGTGAAATATCTATAACATTAGCTTGCCTAGCGAGTACAATGTTAGGCGTCATCACAGTCCTGATGGTGGGAAATTCGGGTTGTGACACTAGCCGTCTCCAAAGTGGCAATAAGTGTAGTCTTGATCCGAGAAAGTAAAGGTACGAACTCTCCTATTTATTACATTAGAAAAACCCTTGTCGATGCCAAAAACGAGGTACCCATGACGAGCTCAAAACATACACTCATGTATGCTCGCTAGTCGGATATAGTAAAATATAGTATCATATCCACAAGAATCAGACTTAAACAATATTATCATAGTTTGTAGCTAGATTGCTATCGATGATCAACAATTGAGATTTATGTGATTTAAAACTAAAATAAAATAAGTGTCTAAACTGTTGACGCATGACAATCAATGCAAGTAATGATCAAAGAAGGTTATAAGTGGGCTAAAATATGGTTTTGATAGGATATGTGCAAGATAAATTTTTCGGATCTAACTCTAGATAATTCATTTCTAGTGTTCTAGTGAGTCCCTCAAAGTCACTTGGTTGTTAGTTCAAATGTTTAGTAGAAACTCCTCTCTCGATTAAATTTCAACCTCACAAGATGAACTAAATTAAGATCGGTAAAGATATGAACGAATTCGTAGTGTATTGGTCTTTAGGAGAAATCTCTCGATTATACTCCTATCTAGGTTTAATCGATAATTCAGCTAGCCTCTTTCGATTACTAAGAAGAATTAATGAATTCAACCAACATAATAGAATTAAAGAATATACAAGTTTTGCCTCTCTATATTACATTTATAAGTGAATATTCATGCAACGATTAAAACATCCAAAATGATTCAATACATAAAACTAGAGTTATAATCCACAAATAAATATCAATACACCAAATCCATCAGATCCTAAAGAGAACTACTCCATAGATATGAAGTAATCCATCATAAATATGTTTAAGTTAAAGGAAAACATAAAACGACCCAAACTCTTGTCTTGAGTGAGGATTGAACGATGAAATCCTTATGCTTTTGCTTCTCCACATCCTCCTTAGCTTCCTTAGGTCTAAGACGTTTCAAAAGTCCTCAAAATAACATTTTATATGTATTTATACTAAGTAGGGCCGGGCCTAGAAGAAAACACCTCCTGCGCGAATTAGAATTCAAGCACTATAAAAATTGCACAGGCGCATCACATGGGGCGACGCGCCAGGCAAGGCAATAGTGGGGTTTTTCAAAGGCCTTGCAAATTTACTTGTGGTAGGATTTGAGCAGTTGCGGCATGCCATGCACCACCTGACATACCGCAGTTGTGGTGGATTCTCAGAGCTTGGCGCTTTGCTTCATTTTTGAAGTCCGGGCGTGGTTCTAGACCCCTAAACGCAATCCCGGCTTAAAACCTTGGGCTTTTACTCAGACTTCAAAGCTCTAAATAGCTCATATTATCTCCATAACATCTAAATTACTCAAAATCACTCCTACAAGGCATAAAACACGCAGTTAGTGCAATACACTAGCGATTAAAGATAAAAACTCAATTAAAGTGCAGTAAATTAGAGTGAAATAATCCACTAAGACATGGGATCATATCCTACCATCAACCCGCACCTTGAGAAACTGTGCTTGGCACTAGTCTTATCTTGACGAAAGCTTAAACCCTATCCAGTTCCACCTTATCTCGTTCGTTACCACCTTTCCTATGAGAGGCATTTTATATAAACCCAAATTATCGGGAAGGATGTCCAAGTGAGCCATCAATCTAAGAGAGAACGATATCATATATCAATCGCGAACATCAGCAAAGTCGCAAGTGCTCGCCAGCTCCCTCGTAGACTTCAGCCCAAAGATAATGTGTAAGGTCGATAAGGAAGCCATCCAAGCTTCTCTCCAAACACAAGATCTCTAGGTCCTGTACACTAATGCCACATCTAACGTTTACGGATCCGCATAGGGACTCATACTCGAGGTACGTACCAGCGAAGTAATCTACCAGTCCATAAGATGCCCAAATATGACTAATAACGTGGCCGAGTATGAGCCTGTAATTGCAGGATTGAGACTAGAACTCAAGTATGGGGCGAAGCGGTTAAAACTCCATTGTGATTCCTAGCTTGTACTCAACCAAGTCACAGGAACTTTCAAACTCAAGTGAGAAAGGTTGCAAAAATATAATATCGAGATCTATAAGCTGTTGCCCAAGTTCGATGAATACTAGCTCAACTAGATCCAGCATACGCAGAAAGTTGAAACGGACGACCACGTCGAATTGGCTGCAGCCACCAAAAGCCTCACTGTCGGGGATAAAAGTGTAGTCCACCTCCTTAACTCATCGTTAGACCAAATCGAGGTAAGATATGTAAGTTTAACTTGAGATTGGCACAACTGTATTATCTCCTACTTGCATGACGCCACACTCCTAAACGACAATAAGGAAGCCAAAAAAACTAAAAATGTAGGCATCGAGATACAATCTCCTCCACAACGACCTACACAAGAGGACATACAGAGGCCCTGTGGCAAAATGTTTAAGCCAAAACCAAACCCAGCGCGTCTTTGAAGAAGTCCATGAAGCCCATTGCACCACTTATTCCGGCGATCGAAAAATAGCTAGGTGTCTCTGTAGGTAGATACTATTGGAACACTATGAAAAAGACGCCTTAGATTTTGTGAAGAAATGTGAGAAATGATAGAAATACACCCCAATAATTCATCAAGCAGGTGAACATCTCCATTCAGTCACCTCTCCGTGGCTATTCATCAAGTGGGGAATGGACATCGTGGGCCCCTTCCTAGTAGGGTGAGGTAATATATGATTTCTCTTAGTTTTAACTAACTATTTCTCTAAACAGGTGGAAGCAGAAGCAGGAGCATTCACCAAATTACGCGAACAAGAGTTAATCACCTTCGTTTTGAGAAACATCATCTGCTGATTCGGCCTACCCAAAGAGATTTGCTGCGATAGCGGACCCCAAATCACGGGAAAGAAAACCGACAAATTCTTTGAGAAATGGCATATTAAGAGCATAATTTAAACCCCACATCACCCCGTGGGTAATGGGTAGGAAGATTTCTCCAACAAGTCAATAATATATATCATAAAGATAAAAGCTGGAAGATGCCATGGGACTGTGGCTGGAAATACTCCCAGAAGTATTATGGGCATATAGAACTACCTCAAAAATAAGCATAGGAGAGACACACTACTCTCTGGTTTAGGAACCGAAGCAGTCATACAGATCAAAGTCGGAGAACCTAGCATAAGGTACTACAAGTAGAAAGCGAGAACTTAACGAGATTGACGAACAAAGAGATATGGCGTACATAAGGATGGTCGCCCAAAAATAGCAAGTGAAACAATACTACAACAAGAAAGCAAAGGTTCTACTACTCATAGTCGGGGACTACGTACTCTAAGCAAAAACCCAAGCAGGCAGAGATCCATGAGAAGACAAACTGGGACGGTCCGTACAAAATTACTGTCAAAGGAAACAAGGGTTCGTTCCAACTAGAGATAATGGAAGGAAAACAATTACCAAACAATTAGAACATCGGCCACCATAAGTACTTCTACTTCTAAAAGGAAGAAGCGCCCCAAGATGTAATCTCTTTCCCTCAATAAAGTTTTGTCCCATTAGGGTTTTCTCGAGGAGTTTTTAACGAGGCGACGAAAGGGACACGTCGAGTCAAAGTATGCGAAGGAAGGACCTTTTTCTTTTTCATTGCCCGACTCCTCAATACTCTTCAAGTCAAATAATGAAGGGACTAGATAGATTGGGAATGGGACTAGAACGCAAGCCAATGCCTAAAGTTTGTAACTTTCTCCAATCATATAATCAGAGCAACAATGTCAAAGTAATAAAAATGTACGTTTACCAAAATTGCCTTAACAAAAAGTGAAGTTTGACCCATCTTGAACAACACCTTTCATCTCTCGGACACACATTAAAAAAAGGTTAAGTTCGATGCAGCTCGAACAACACCTATCGGCTCTCGGCCTCATATTGACAAAAGGTTAAGTTCGACCCAGCTCGAAAAACATCTATTGGCCTTTGGCCTATGATTTAAGAAAAGGTTAATTTCGTCCGAGTTTGAAAAACACCTATCAGCCCTCGGTCTCGATCTAATGAAAGGTTAAGTTCATTGTAGTTCGAACAAAACCTATTAGCCCTCGACCCGTGATTTAAGAAAAGGTTAAGTTTTCCTATGTTTGAAAAACAACTATCGGCCCTCGGCCGAAGGCCACGATTTAATAAAAGGTTAAGTTTGACCCAGCTCGATCAACACCTATCGGCCCTCAGCCAACAATTTAAGGAAATGTTAAGTTTGACCGAGTTCGAAAAACACCTATCGGCCCTTGACGATCACTGTGAAAATCAGAAGCGGTGGAAGAGGATGGTTTTGCAAGTAGTTGAGCCTTCTCGGCCTCAAAAGCGGTCACTCCATCATGAAAGTTAGAGTTCTCCTTTTCCATCTCCCCAATCCGCTCCTCGATCCGGTCCTTCTTAGCTCTCGCCAGTTATTGATCATTTCCCCCTCGGCCCAAAGTGTCTTAGTCACCAGATCAAAGATCTCCGCCTTCTTTCGAGAATCCAAATGAGAGGAATCTGCCTTATCAAGTTCCTCATGCTTCTCGGCAAGCTCATGTTGAGGGCTTCCAACTGAAATTAGCACTCTTTCAAGTTGTCCTCGCAACTCAACCACTTGGGCTTGAAGATCACTACATTGGGCCTCTACGCCCCTACTAACCTCAAGATCCTCCTCTCTACTTCTCAACGTCCCTTGAAGAATGCCACACTTCTCTATGGTCTGCACCAGCTCTTCGACCCTCTTCTTCAAATCTTCCCTCAAGGCATGCACATCGCCGTGGAGCTCGTTATATTTCTTTTTAGGCTTAACAAAGATCTCTTTGTGCCTTTTCTCCCTCCGGGTGCTCTCAATTTCTAGAATTACCATCTGCAAAACAAAAATGAGGTTAGAACTTGGAATGTTCTCGAGAGTTAGGAAGGAGTCATACAATAATACTTACCTTGAGAGCTAGGCCGACGATGCTCTTTGACAAGGTACTATTGGTTATCTCCTTGAGGGTCTTACCGTCGACATTAGAATAGAGAGCGCCACGGGCAGGGACCACATCCTTTGTGTTCATTAACAAGTCCCGATCCATTAGGATCGTAAAGGTGCTCGAACCTTTCCCCTCCAACCTCAGCTCAAGCTGGGTGAGCCCCTTGTCGATCATTCTTTAGTCATCTAAGTCAACGTCAAAATTTGATTCATCTCCCTCTCCCGCAACACTCTTTCACCTATATTCAGTAGGCAAGGAGGCATCCTCGGGGATTTGAGAGGTTGAAGCCTCCTCTTGTCGCAGAAGTTCATGGTCACCAGCAGCCACCTCCTTGGTCTCCCTCCCCTTGGAATACAGGGATATGCCTACATAAGCCTCTACCGGCCTCAGGACTTCAAGACTCGGTTCAACATCATTATTCACAAAAATGGTTGTTGTCTCATGCAGTGTAAAATCCTTTCACAACATCGAAAGCTAGAGGGACTCCATCACCCACGTCCATAGACCTTTTTTTTTGTGGTTGAAGATCCTCGTCGCTGGGTGAATGTTCATCATCCTCGTCAATAAGTGAAAATTTAGCCGGGGACTGAAAGCATAGTGGCCCTCCTCCGGAACGAGGGAAAGGGGGCCCTCGACCTCCTCGTGTATGCTCTGACTCAACCTAAAGAAAAATTAGAAATGAAGAGATCAGAAAAAGGAACAGACATATCAGAAAGATCCATGACGTTGATAGTAGGGAAGAGATTAATTGTCGGGGTAAGAGATGACTTGAATCTCTGAGTGAAACTCGACTAGTCATGTATCCCCGCCATATGAGGAAAGATCTGTCTTACACAGTCAGCAATATGGGTCATTATCTTAAGGGGTTGAGTAGTAGCTGCAGAAAAGGGGGAGCTGGTTAACCAACCCACACCAAGAAAAAAATGCTAATATATATATAAGCGAGTACGACTATTTACGAGTAGGGTTCCAAGCCTCAGGGAAGCTGGTAGCGGCAGACGTTACGACATCAGTCCTGATAAGAAATAGTCAAGCCAGAAATGCCGGCTAGCCTTGTCATCCATCACCACCAACAAATATTTTCCCCCGTGGTAGCGAAGATTCACCAATCTCCCTCGATATAAATAAGGGACGAAGAGGTGGATCAAGTAGTATACTATTATATCAACATCAGCCAATTCGGCAAATTTCGTCAACATTTTGACCACCTTAAAGATCTAAGGGGAAAGCTGCGTTGGGTATACATTGTAATAGTGGCATAACTCTTCTATCAACGGTGGCAATGGTAATGAATATCTGATTATGAATGGATATTCGTAAATGGTGCAGAATTAGAGATGCTGAACCCGCCCTTCGTCGTCGCCTGTAGGGACCAATTCCACGTGACCAGTTTGGCTGAGCCTAGCCTTGAATTCGGCTAATCGTTCAACTGTGATCGTAGATTTAAACCTATCAATCACCTTTTGGAAGTCGGGTTTAGCATCATGGTATCAAGGAACGATCTCCTCTACGGTAGGGAGAGTTTCCTCCTCAACGGCAACTCCGTCGTCTTTCCCCTAGTCAGAAAATAACATCTAGAGGGATAGAATGATCTTCCATGTGAATATCTAATGGGAGGTCCGGCATTGTTGTAGAGAAGTAAAGAAAGAAATCGAGAAGTAAAAAGGTTCTGCGAAGGAGAAGAAGAGGATCTGAAGAGGATCTGCTTATGAAGTAGAAGGAATGTGGAAAAGTTTTAAGATAAACAAACCACCCATATTTAGAAGGCTTGGGGACACCAGAATCAAAACGACATACCATGATTAGCACTGAGATCGAAACGACAGTACCAATTAAGGGTCACACGTGAATCGATGTAACGCGTCGGGAAACAGCGTCATCATGACGCATGACGTCATGACATCACTCTTTCTCTTGGACCAGATGGCTCCAATAGACTTCCCGAAAAATTCAAGGATTCAAATATGCGGCCCTTAGAGAGCCACGTTGCCTGATCGTTACGACAACCACGACCTATATAGCCAGCTTCATAAGCTCGACCACAAACGATATTATCCACCATCGACCTCGCCTGTGAGGACGACCTCAATAAGCGGAGGGACTAACTATATGGGCTAAAACATATCTTTGATATAGGCAAGCTACATCGGCAAAACCATAGCCTTCATCAACCGCCACGTGCTATCAGTGAGGTCTAAACAAAGATATGTCCCAGGTAGAAGTGGACTCGAAGGGATGAACGGTGCGGTCGAAGAGTCAGCAAAAATCAAGGTCGTAAAGTCATCGTAGATCAATATCGAGGTCGAGCATCTTAGACATAGTTATAATGGTTAATTTTAGGATAGGACACTAAAGAGAATATTCTAGTAGATATTCTCTGCACCTGTACTATTAAGGTTTCTAGAAATACGTTCCCTATAAATAAAACGAGACATAATGATAGGGGGCATGATATATTCACTTGTAAGAAAACACATTAACTTTTTAGAGAGAATCTGACCATATTACAAGCATACAAAAATAACCTTTTTACCAAGATTCTTGTTTAGCTTTTCCACTTGATCCAAGAACAACATAATTATTCCAAGGCTCATCAATCATTCTTTATTGTCAAAAAGAATATCTACATATCTCACCCCTTTTCGGGTAATTCCGAAGTTTTTATTTACTTAAATGTCACTCATTGCTATTTATGACCATTTAATGCTGTCTTTTATCTTTTTGGATCATTGAATACTATTATTATTGCTCACATTCATTATTATTCGGTCAAATACATACATCATCAGTCATAATACCGATAGCCTTATCTTTTTGATATTATTATTAACTAAGATTGAGTTTTCTTTATTTAAATCTAATTGATTGAACCAAGGACTATATTTTGGGTCAAACATATAGGACTGTGAAAGTTTTCATAGAAATCATCTCCTAAATTAAAGCAGGTGAATCGAACAGTACGAATTGAAGTGCCTACATGCAGAGAATCTGTCCTTCCCAAATTTTCATCACTCTACTTGCATATTCGAATTTCACTAGTTTTATTATAGTTCCACACTTCCTTAAAAATATCAACGCAATTTCTCTTATTATTACTTGTAAAACTAAAATTCAATAGAAGTCCTTTAAATTTAAAAATCTCAACGTTAATTTAATAAGTACCAAGTGCAACGAACCTTGTTTCTAGTTGAGACCCAGACGAACAACAGTAATGGACGTGTCATTTGGAAATGCTTCTAAATCAACTTCAATATGAACTCTACTTCTTTTTTGTAATAATATTTCCTTAAATCTTATAATTTCTACTACGTTGGAATCAATACGTCAATTGAAATACAAATGCCACTCGGAACTATTTTATACAGTAAAACTTAATTATATATATATATATATGTGTGTGTGTGTATATATATATTACTTGACCATCATAAAGTAATTTCTTTTATTTGATTTGGTATAAATACGAATTTTGTTTGGAGTATATCAAACTTACACAACGTATGTTAAAGTAACCAAAAATGTAATGCGATTAATTGGTTCCTCTTTTTTTTTCCCCTTTCGGGTTGGTTCGCTTTGATATTATATGGTCATATGTCTCAATAGCTATATTTAGTTTGTTAATGTGAAAGGCAGAAATTTTATCAAACAAAATTTATTCCTGAATGGGGAATACCAAATGGCCATACCCGCACATAAATGACCCTAAACCAACAACTTCTAATCCTAAAAACTAGCAAAACCTTAATTTATTCAATAAGCAAAGTTTTGTAACCTCTCTTTTAGTTAACCATTTAACATAAATATTACTCCTAGAAGAGCAGAGAGCAAACTACAAGATTATTGGCATTTAAACTTGTGCCAATATTATTGGCGTTTTTACTGTTTAATGTTAAAAATTAAATCAAGATTAATTAGTATTCATACTTCCTCTAAGATTTGGTATTTACTAATTTATTTAATTCATGTATAAGTAGGTTTTATTTACTAAATTCATATTGGAATATATTTTGTGTAGCGACCCCACTGATCGTTTTGCTTTCTAGAACCTCGTTCCCTTAAATAAGACTTTCTGTACCTGCTTTTACTAATTTATGACTTGCGGGGATGGTTGGTCTGGGATTTGGAAGAGTTTGGGTTGAAAACAGAACACTTGGTTCCTTAAGGTTGGCTTAAAAAGCCAAGTTTGACTTCAGTCAACATTTTGAGTAAACGACCTCGAATCAGGCTTTGAAGGTTCCAAGAGGTTCCTATGGTGATTTTGGACTTAGTATGTCCGGATCGAATTTTGAATAAATCGGGAGTGTCATATGGCACCTAATAGTGAAAGTTTATTCCTTAAGGATTTTGAAGCTCGTTAAATTTGGTTTGGAGCGGGTTACAGTGATATCAAGGTCTGAATGGAATTCCGAGATCGGGAATGGTTCCGTGATGTCATTTAAGACTTGCACAAGAAATTTGGTATCAATCCGAGTAATATCAGTGTGTTTCGTTGCATTAGAAGTAAATTGAAGAACTTGAAGTCCATATGTTTGAATCAATTGGTTTTAGGGCGTGATTCCTATTTTTAATGTTGTTTCTGGCGTTCCGAGGGTTCAAGCGAGTCCATTTTTTCATTGCAAACTAGTGGGTGAGTTTGGCCGGGGCCTCGAGCGCCAATCGAATGAGGCTCGGACCAGGTTAGAAATTTTGGGCAAGGGCTGGATGCTCATCTTCTGTCATAACTGCACCTGTGTTGATACCCAATTTTTCCCTATATAATTTTTATACACAAAATTCTTTCTAAGTAACATGTACATGCTATATAAGCATGTCCAAGTATTTTGGCATTTTTTTCTAGTTTTTAAAAGATTTCAAAATCAATTTATTGTCCATTCTAGTAGTACAAAAGCAATAATTATTTCCAAAATTATCAATTTTGGTGAATAATTTATTTTATTCCAATATTTATACCAAAAATCAATATAGTTAAGATAATTTTTATATATTTTTAGAAATGCATTTGGTATTTTCAAAAATAAATTGCATATAATTGCAATTGTAGCCTATTTTAAGATTTAATAATATTTTATAATTATAAGCTTAGTTCCAATATTTTTAAATTAATATTTATGTATTATTAATTGACTTAGTACCTTTATATTATTTTTAGAAATCCTTTACTATTTTTATAAAATAAAAAGGGAAAAACTGAATATTTAAAAGTTGACCACATTTTATTTCAATTACAGCTCATTTGATATTACAATTATAGCCTAAATTAACCCCCTAATTGACCCAATTTCAAATCCAGTTTCGGACCCGCCCAATCCCAAATTACTAACCCAATTTCGATTTAACCCGACCCTTGACCCACTTATGCAACCCGCCCGGTCCCCCGTTCAATCTAGGCCGTTGATCTAAATGATCAACGGCCACATTTCATTCTTACATTTTTCAATTCAACAACCCTAACCTAATCCCCTCATTTTGACCCGGCAGCCGCCTTTGAATACTCTTCATCTCTCAAACTTTCTCGAAGGTTCCTGGAACCCTAGCCTCTCTCATCCTCTCCGACCACAACCTCACTAGAATCCATGGCTTCTCAGGCCATGGATGACATATACTCACCTCCTATTACCCCTATGTGCCTGATACTTGAAGATTCTAGGCCAGACCTCGAAGGTCTTCACTCAGACCTTCGCCGACTCGAGGTTTCCGGCCATCTTCGACCTTGTTCTGGCATATCCTAGACTCCCGAGTGTGATTCCGACTTTCTCCAACACCGATCAGTGACTATTCGAGGTTTTCTCCGATTCTTTTTAGACCCGCTGTATATCTATGCTATACTTGAGTTTTTAAATAATTTCCCTACTTTTTCTTTTGAAAATTACTTTCAAAAACCCTTCTTTTCGATTTAGGGTTTTCTGGGAAGTTTTTATGAGTTTTAAGATTTTTCTTCTTTGTTATTCGTGTGTTTGCCTCTGCTGTGCTCTCGTATCATCTTTTGTATGCTTCTCTTACTGTGTTTTCTATACTATTATCTTGTAGATTTTTTTGCTATATTTTTACCATGTTCTTATATGTTTATCGTACTGTGTTTTCCTATATGCTTTTCTGTTATACTTTTCCGGCGATTCTTGTGTTCTTCTACTATATTTTCCTTGCTAAGTTCTAATGTTTCTTTGTTTGCCTTCTTAAGCCTTGTTTAACGTTCTTATAAGCATGCTTCTCCTATTTTTCTTATCAGTATTTGCCATTGTGTGCTTTGAATCCTTTTACTGTGATTCCATGTTGCTTTGCTATCATGTCTCATGAGTTCTATTGCTGGAGAAAGCATGGTAGAAGTTTCAGTTCTTTCTCTGAAACCGCTATACATGTTTTGATCCAATTGCTTGCTCTCTCTTTGTGATTTGCCTGAACTAGGGTTCTTATTTCAAAACCCCCAACTCTTTTAGGATAATTTTGGAGTTTCATATGATTCTGACTTTTGATAAACTCTTCCAAACTTTGTTATTGGATTTTTATGCTGATTTACTCAACAGTCTTCTTTTATACTAACATGCTTCTTATATATGATGAATTTTCCTCTAACTAGTTTTCAAATTTTCAATTAGCGTAAATCTTCTTCTGAATATAGCTTGATTGATTTTCCTTTCATATTTTATTGATTCCCTAAGTGATTTGGCCTAGGTAAAATCCTTCTATATTTTTTGTGACTTGGTTCATTCATACGAATTTTCAGACTTTTGTGATTTATTGGCTGTCAACAGATTCTCTTGCCTTATTTGCATAAACCGTGTACTGTCAAGACCCTGTCCTTAAATAACCTCCATGTACTTGCCTCTAATTTTCTTCTTTGCACAAAAGCTTTGTTTAATTTATTTCCTTAATTGGTTTATACCGTTTGAATCTGAATACCTTAATTAAAAGGAGTCTTATATAATTGATTGACAATCAGGTTTCTATTATTTCTTACCTTATTTTCTCATGGCTTTCACACTATAAATATATGACTCTTTAACACAAAACACACGATTTAACAATCCTACGCGATTGAACACACTTGAAAACTACACAATTCCACAATTCTCTTCTGAACTCTCAGTTAAAAGTATTCTTGCTTCTTGCTGCACTTTTGGCTTTTTACATGACTAATGCTTCTCTTTATTTGTCTCTTTGAAACTGGTATGTCCTAACTTAATTTTTAGCATCACCCCAATGTGTGTATTTACAGTCCTTGTATCCATGTCTATTTTCTTTTCTCTTTAATGTTAGCATCTAATTTAATATGCCTACATGCTACTGCTTGCTTCTCTTTCTTGTGAACACTTGCACCCTACCCCATTACCCTCTATGTGTTTGTGAGAGAGGAATTAAGGCATGGAAACAACAATTGTTGTCCATGAACTGAGTTTTGCCCCCCTTAACCTCTAAGTAAGCTGGAGGGTGTGCCAGTGTAAGACCCCGAAAAATTTTGCAAAGTAAACTATGCTTTCGTGGTGCTATGTAGTCTAATTATAATATTTTATGTGCTATTGACATGGTGGACATCAATTGGATTTGGAAAATATGTGTAAAAGTCTTATCGTAAGTAATTTGGGGTCCAAAGAAAGGCCTAAGTCTAATGAAAATTTGTAACGCTCATAATAGGCTAAGAGTTCAAATGAGTTCGCACAAGCCCCCATTTTGAACGATCCTATATAAATAAGTATAAGTTTTTTTTGGGATGAACAACCTATTATATGAAACGTCTTTGAGTCTAGTTTCCAACTTTTCAAATCGTTCGTCATTCGTACATTTCTACATAAAGTTATGACAAAATTACCAAAGCAACGCAGAAAATTTCACTACCGCGGCGCCCCATGCGGAGCTCGAGTAGTAATTCCAGTATGGTCTGAATTTCATTTCTAGATACATTTTGCACAGACGCCCCGTGCCCCGCGGCACGACAGACAGAAAAATGAGTTTTTAAGACCCGAACCCCATTTCATTTAACTCGGTTGAGGGTATATTTTTGGGTATTTTTCTTGAATTTTAGAGAGATAGGAGAGCATTTTTAGAAAAAGAAAGAGGTATAGGTGTTATGGTTCATCAAAATCTTGTCCAAACCTTGAAATCCCTCAAGTTCTTCATCAAAGAGGTAAGAATTTCTCTTTCTCCAATTCTTCAATTTCAAAATCTAACTAGAAAAGGATAATTAGTAAGATGATTTTTGGATATGAGAATATTAGTTTTTCATGCATGTACAAATTATTTTTGTGGGAATATTGTTATACTTAAATAAGTAAAGATTGGGTTAGTGAATGAAGGATATCATGTAAAAGAGATTTGAAATTAAGATGCTCAACCAATATTTGATAAAATACTCAAATGAGCTAGAATTATGAATATCTTCCTAATTTGTGTTCAATTTTGTTATGTCTCAAAGTAGATTGGGATTGCTAGAATTTTCGGAACGTTGTAGTAACTTAAATAAAAGATCTTTGAGATATGTATGGCTAACTTTCACCTTTGTAAAGTCACCTTGTTTGGTGTACGAGTATTTTGTATGTGTTTCCTATGTGGACTATTTGTGAATCCTTATGATTATTATGCCTTGAACGTTGTTAGTTGAGTCTCCCGATATAATTGTGTAAGCAAATGGCAACAAATCAAGTGTGTGTGTGAATGTGTTTATGTGGTAAAAGTTGTGTAACAAATGATGGAAAGAAACCTTGATTGATGAGATTAAAACAACTGTGGTAATATCGTATGTGACTTGCCGTGAGCAATTATCGTTGTGATTTAAATGGTATATGAGCTATTGTGTATGATGGAAATGGTATTGATGGTTATGAAAATTCTTTGTGAATTGTTGTTGTTGATATGTAAATTGTGATTGTTCGGTGGGATTGGGTTGCATGACGCAACATGAAGTAATAAGGTGTGGGTTGTGGTGATAAGGGTGGCCGAGGTAATAAGGGTGGAAAAGTGATCATAATCACTATTGAAATGAAAATATATAAAATGCTTGAGTATGAAATGATGTTGAAAGGGGAAAAGGAGAGATTGTGAAACTTGTTGGCTTTGTTGTTTCTTTCATGTGTATTTGATTATTGATTCTATTACTGTTTGTTATCTATGTATTGATTGATCTTACTTGGGGTAAAGTTTGTTCATACATACCATTACAATTTAAATGTACTGACGTCCCTTTTGCCGGGGACGTTACATTCTTGTTATGATTGTAGGTTCTATAGCAGGTACTCCAGTCCACCGACAGTAGCACCTCCTCCATCTTTCTGTCAACTGTATTGGTGAGCCCCTTTCCTCTCGGGGCCCTGTGTGGCTCATGCTGCTTTTCTTTTCGGAGTCTTATTTTTTTATTTGTGTAAGGTATAGCTGGATCCTTGTTACCGACAAGTATTGTAAAACTTTTTGTATCCCCAGAGGCTCCGTAGATAGGAAATGTAGGTTATGTACTTATGTATTTTGTATTTGGGCAGTATAACTTGTCGACCACATAAATAAAGCATGTATGTTATGTATATCTCGTAAGAATATGTTTAATTATAAATGGCTATTTCTCTTGAATTATAAGTGTTGAAATCACGGGGTAACGCGTGGGATAGGAAAGGCAGTTCCAGGTCCACTTGACTGGGTCCTCCAGTTGAGCGCCGGTCGTGTCCCTCGATTTTGGGGCGTGACAGCCTGTATATCTCATTGCTGGGCATGCCCTCTGCATGCTCTTTCCTTGTATCCTACTTCTATTATGAATCCCCATACCCTATTCCCCTATGTATGCTGAGTTAAAGTTTATGACCTGGCAACATATAATTTCAATCAAGGGCTGAACCTGACCTTCAATAGGTCCTAACTACCTAATTTTAAAGCTGACAGGCCGGTCAGGGGTGTGCCGGCACTCCAATTGCTTGGCATGACCGCCAGCTTGCCATGACCTTCCTTAATCCCTCCTCTATTGCACTTACACTTATTCCTAGACTCTAAGTTATGCCCTCTCCTATGAGCCTTGTTTTGGGACCTTGAGTTCCCTCTGAACTTGGACATTGGAGGGCTGGCCCTTCCACACTGCACTATAATTATGTAAATGATATTTGGGGTGTAAGCATTGCCTGGAGTTCATGAAACTCCTTGGAACTTTGATACATCCCAAATAAGAGAAAGGCTTTGGAAATCTTATCTTTGGAAGTTGGTTTAATTCATGTATTAGAATAGGAGTCTGAATTAGGCTCTCCTTTGTTGGAATTTAAATTTCTATTGTAATTTACTTTTTCCGGATTCAATCAAGTTGTAATAATTTGTAATAACTATGGGGTGTATAGTTAAAATGTGGAGGGTGTCTCATGTTATGAATGTGGGGTAGATATCATGCTTTAGATTTTATTTTCTGCAATCAAATCATATTCATTTATGAATCTGCATATAGATATCCTGCCTATAGATCATTTCATTATACATTTAGAAATCATGCTTATAAGGTCAATTACATCTGCATCTATAAATCATGTTTATAATTTTATTCACATATGCATATAGAAATCATGTCTATAAGTTTATTCATATTTGCATATAGAAATCATGTCTATAGGAATCCTGCACTTTTTTTTATAAACATTTTAAAATCAATCACGCTTAGAAAGCATGCCTATAGGAATACTTAACTGAATCTAAATTGTCTATCTCGCTTGCAAGTCTAAAATCAGTGGTAAAGTTGTTTTAAAATCTGCAGAAATTTTGTGTGTATTTCTAAAATCAATGATCCCTCTTTAAAATCATTATGCCTTCTGCACTGTTAGATATCACAACTGTAGGCCTCATCTAGGCAAACCTATAGGAAATTAATCAACTATACCAGTTTTAATAATTATAACCAGCAGGCAGGTCTAATTCGGACTTCTTATATGAAAATATGTGGTATATCAGCCGCCCTTCCTACGTTAAGTTTAATTAAAGACCTAACCAGTATTTGAAGTCATGCTATGTATTTTCCTTTAAGTGAGGAGGCCTGTTTAAGCCATAATTGTTGTTTGCTTCTCCCCTTATTCGATTATATGTTTTGTTTGTCGCCTAGACTTTTATCCTTTCTTAAACTTCTGAAAAGCCCCAAATCCCTTCCCATTTAGGACTAGTAGTCCCAAATGCCTCCGGGACTGATAGGATCGGGGCGGGTATTAGCATGCAATAAGTAACAAAACCATTCCGCCTTTAACACCTTAAGGCGGTGGGAAAGGGTAGATATGGATATGAGGACCGGTACGCTAATACCATATGTAGCCCCTTTTTGAGTAATGATTACCGGGTATTGCATTGATGTGATCCATATTTTAAATAAACAGGACCCCCTTCCCCTTTAGTTGTTTATATTTGTTCAAATGATCTTCCTTAAATTTCTACTTTCTTTATTCACTTGAAACATTACGTGAAAACCCCCTTCTATTTGAGACCTTTATTTACTTGTTGTTTAAAGTCACAATTATAACATGGATGGGAACCACAATAGTCGATCTTGAGGGGTGCCTAACACCTTCCCCTCGAGATAATTTCTAGCCCTTACCCAAACTGTGGTTCTTCAAACTCAAACCCTCCTTGATGTCCTAATGCACTTAATCATTAGGTGGCAACTCTTCAAACTCCAAAACCCAATTCCCAAAAGGGAAAAGAGTTGTCCTCCCAAATGTCGTAAAACCAATTTCACCTTTAAAGAAAAAGGGGGCGTCGACAGCATGGCGACTCTACTGGGGATACGATTTAGGCTTTTACCATTTAATCTTATTTGTGACTTTATTGCTTCTTTATTTTTAACGTCTTTATCTCTATTCTACTTTGAAACTGACATGGCTCTTTGTTTTCTTTTTTTTAATGCTTTTAACGCTTTCCTTTAAATTCTGTTTTAACTATGAGCAATTATTTTAATCATTACTTTATGAACGTGCAAATACATAACAACTTGTTTCATTCTTTTCTTTAATGCTTGTACCCAATTTTTGCTTAAACTGCTTTTGGAAGGACCTGGTTCTTCAGGTGTACTGACGACTGCTGTTTGGGAAATTAAAAGTACATAAAATAAAGAACACAAAGATTTTTACATAGAAAACACCTGACTCAAAAGGTGAAAAAAATCACGACCTACTACTCGGTAGGATTTTCCCAAACTTCCACTAAAATCACTGAGCCAAAACTGCATTTACAAAACTCTTTGTAAACCTAAGGATTAACTCTAATCCCGTTGTGGCAACCAGCCTCTAACTATTACGACAACTTCAAGTTAACTCTAACTTGATAATCAAAGTACCGATACAATGCTTCTATGAAAGCTGAAAGATACAATATTAAAACACCTACTACAATTTAACTAGAAATAAAGAAAGAAACATAAAACTCTTTATGGTGCTGGTTCTTTAATCTCATTCATGTAGTTTCTGGTTTGCACACTTGAATCACACATGAACTGCTTGCAAAAAGCCTTGCTATTTTTCTCCCAATTTATGTTTAATCTTCTGTGTTTTTGTGCAACACTTTAATGTGAGAACATCCTACAATTTATAGAGTTAGTAGATGAAGAAATAATTAGAGTTCTGATGCAACTCTTCCTTAGTGGAAGAGTTCTAGTTGATTTCAACTTCTAACTCCTTCCCTATCTTGGATAGTGTTCTCTCTAAGTAAGGATTCCTTCTCCTTATCAATTATGCAACCTTTTCGATCTGGAGATATTAAGTATACCAAGTTAAGCTTATCTCCTTCACGTGAAACCCGCATGCTTGAATCTGCCCGTTTTGGTGCACCTGAGGGATGGACCACTGGATGGACCTAGTTCATCATAAGTTCCTTTGTCTGTCTTCAAAATTAACCTTTACTTGGGCCAACAAATTCCCCCTTTTTGATGATGACAAACTCTGTGCTTTTCATATGCTTAGCTCTGTTTCAACTCAGCTCAACATCAACACAATGTTAGAAACATTTTTCTTTTTTATCACTTATCATCAAGAACCAGGTACATTAGGTTATAAACATCACTTGTTCAAAGCACAACCTTTTTTCCCCTTTTGGCATCATCAAAAAGTTGCATAAAAAATGTGAGATAACCAGATTTTAAAGCTTATCATGGCCACTGGGGCTATTTCAAATGCAAACATGAATTAATCATCATAGATCAAACTAAGAATTTCAACCATCAAAGAAATATAAACAAACAGTTAGAGCAAAATCAGTGGATTTCATTGATGATTGATAAGATTCTACCACAAAGCATAAGAAGAAATAAATATACTGAAAACATGAGCAAAAGAAACAAAACATCCTCAACTGGGTCACTGGTTTATCTACATTAGGCTAGGAGTCTTAAGGCTTGGAAGAGATGGGAGTTAGGTTATTTTCTTGGAGAAGTTTCAGCATGTCTTGAAGAATTTTCTCCTTTTCCCTTGCAAGTTTAGTTTTGAGAACATCTCTCTCAGATTCTACCTCAACCAATCGTGTCTTCAGCCTTGCTATCTCAATATCCTTTGCCTCACTCTCCTGTACCAAGACTCTGACTTTGCTATTGATAGGTGTCTTTTTAGATGAATCAGGTTCATTAAAAATGACATTGACTTCATAAATGTAAGCAAGCAGAGTATTAACCCCACTTCTTCATAGGTACCTTGAAATGTGCAAGCATAGTTGTAAGAATAAAACCATAGGGAATGGCATGAATTTTGGTGCCATTGATAACTCTATCAGTAGGTCCACGAGGGTTTCCTGTTCAGATGGAACAGGTTCATCTAGATTTTTCCAAGTTGAACCAACCCCTCAGCAGCGTTGCCAGACCCACTTCCCCCTGGTTTGCTCACACTCCCTTCTATTTCACTAAATTCCTCTCCCCAAGAACCGTTGCCTCAGTTTCTTTTGTTAGACCAACAGGAGTGGGTGAAGAATCAACCACTCTTGTATCCTTTCCCCTCACAGTACTCCTAGCACCCTTGCTCTCTTTTTCTTTTCCTTTTTATTTTTACCACCAACTTCTCCAGATTATGTAGTCTCAACACCTGCTATATATCCTACCAATACAAATCCATTCTATAATTGCAACAATGTCAGAGATTGTCTCAGGAGTAACTTTAGAATCAGAAGATACCTGTTTAGTTTTGAAAGGCCTACTTTCTTCCCCCTTAGTAACAGACTTAAATGAATATTCAGATTTCAAGGATTCTTCTTCCCTACCTGCTTTCAATTGCTTGTTTATTTTCTTGATCTGCTCTCCTTCAACGACAATATTATGGGCCATCATCTTGACTCTACTTTTCTTAGAGATTGGTGTTCTAGAAGGTGTAGAAGTGGTTTCCTGTGGTGGTGATGAGAGATTTTTAGATGTGTTTGACATATCTAGGCTAGGGTATGGAAGAGAAGAGAATTAGATTGTGTTTGGAAGATGAAAGAAGAATGAGAGTTTCTGACGACTTGAGAGAGTTAAAGTAAGGAATACACTAAAGCTGATCAATATATAGGGAATAATTAATGGGGGTAACTACAGCTTTTCAGACTCTTAGAAGTTTAATCAGACTAAAATTCAGTTTTGAAGAGACGTTGGAGTGTATCCCTTAAATCTAGGTACTTTCATTTGGTTAGGACTCTTTTGAATGGGACTGGTTCACTTGTAACGAATAAGTCAAAAAGGAGTTTGGTATTTGGTAGGACTCTGCTCATGATCCAAATATAGTTATTTCAAATTATGCAGAGTGCAGAAAACATACCGTGTTACCTTGATGAACCAGGTTCTTAACTGATAATTCTCTTGTGTGAGTCTAAATTTGCTAAAATAGAGAAAATATCATTAGAGATTAATGAGTCATTTTAACACATGGCACAAGGTATACTATGGAAAGTATGAGACTGAACAAGCTTTGATCTAATTATACACAATTTACAGACTTTCTAACCAAATTTTTTTTTTTCATTTTTTTTAACCTTGAACTGGTCCTTTTTTGTGATTAATCATCCCTAATTCAAACCTGTTCCTCTCAAAGTGATCTCTATTTAAGGCTTTTGTGAAGATGTCAGCAATTTGCTTGTTAGTAGCACAAAACTCCACAGTGGCCAAGCCTTTCTCATAGTTGTTCCTTCAAAAAAATGGTGCCTAAAATCTATGTGCTTAGTTCTCTTATGATGAACCGGTTTCTTTGTCATACTAATAGCACTAGTGTTATCACAAAAAATAGGGATGCAACCATATCAATTCCAAAGTTCAATACTTATTGTTTGATCCACGACAATTGATCACAATATGAAGCAGCAACAACATACTCCGCTTCAGCAGTAGATAAGGCCACTGAATTTTGCCTTTTGATAGCCTATGGCACAAGACATGAACCAAGGAAGTGTGCCATAACTGAGGTGCTCTTCCTATCCATAAGGAAACCTGAAATTGATCAAAAAGACCTATACAACACAAAATATCATGTCTGCTAGCAGTGAGTTATAAAAGAGAACCAATCATTCCCCTTTACAACTTCTGATCAACAGATGAACCGGGTTCATCTAGATCCTATTTCGTGGATGTTGCAATAAGAGTGTCAATTTCTTTGGATGTTTCTTCCTGGTTTTGTTACTAAGGAATAAGTTAATGGACAGGTTCCCTGTTTGAGGATCAATTCCTCTCTAGTCAGTTCCCCCTATCATGTTGCCCTGGGCAGAAAAACCTATTAAATCACATGTTCCTTTTTCTGTTGCAGCTTCAGTCTGGGCTGCGATTTCATTTAAATTTCTTAACAGACCAATTGCTTCATCTTATGTTCCTATTTCTCAGAAAGAGTGTTAGTTTTATCAAAGACTCATGTATACTTTCTTTTACACACATAGTGCTTTTGTTATAGATCTTATAAGCTTTACTATGTGAAGAATATCTTAAGAATACTCCCTCATCACTTCTGGGATCATACTTACCTAGGGAGTCTTTGCCATTATTGTGCACAAAGCACTTGCATAGAAATGCCCTAAGATGGGATATATTTAGCTTTCTCCCTTTAAGTGACTCATAGGGAATCTTCTTAACAAGAAGTCTAGTCATGCAACTATTTATGATATAGCATGCAAAAATTCAGCAAACTTACCATTTTCAAATTCAATTCCATGATAGACCTAATTGATCCAAATTGATTACCTAGTTGATTCTGAGTGTTTCTAACAAAAGAAGTAAACATGTCAAATGCTTCATCTTTAGTTGTTAAAAATAATGTCCAAGTACACCTAGAGTAATCATCAACAAGCACCATCACATATCTTTTACCACCTCTACTTAATGTTCTCGTTGGACCACAGAGATCCATATGGACCAGTTCCATCGTTCTGGTGGTACTTACCACTTTTCTGCATTAAAAAGAGGATCTTATCTGCTTCCCCCTTGCACAAACCTCACAAACTTTGTCTTTTTTTGAACTTGATGTTAGGCAACCCTATCACCAGGTCTTTGGAGACTAATTTGTTGAGTTCAATTAGACTTGCATGTCCAAGTCTCTTGTGCGAAGGGAGGGGATCATGATTATCCAACACACTTAAGCAAGTGACTTCATTTTCTGAAAGTGTGGATAGATATACAATGCATGTATTATTTACTCTTTCCATGCAAAACAATCTTTTTAGTGGTAGGATTAATCACAAAATATTTGGTAGTGGTGAATGCTACCAAGTTACCTTTATCACATAATTGTGATACACTGATTAGACTGTACTTTAGGCCATCTATCAAGTAGACATTCTCAATAGAGTGAGAATCGGTCTTACCTACCTTTCCAACTCCAATGATCCCACCTTTCTTCCTATTTCCAAAGGAGACATTACCTTCTTTGAGATCCTCAAGTGAAAGGAACTGGTTCTTGCTTCCTGTCATATGCTTTGAGCAGCCACTGTCCATGCACCATATTTGGCTGCTCCATTTCACTTGGATCCATAAAGGAAATCAGGGGTTAGTCTTAGGAACCCAAACTAGTTTAGGTCCCTTTCTATAGGCAAAAGGGTGAATCAGAATCTTTTTAGCCCAACTAGGCAACCTATTTTTCCCTTGAACAAATTCTTTATTCTTTTTACTAGCCTTTTCTTTTGCAACACATTCAGATTTATAGTGACCAGTTTTACCACAGTGTGTGCAAATTTTGTTCTCAGGAAGTGTGAGGTACTTGCTTTTGGGATCCCACTTAGGTGCAGGGGTCCCATAGCCAAGTCATCTCATATTGCTACTATGGTGTTCATGTAGCCATGAAAGTGCATCGGAGGACCTATTCCATTTACAAGTTCTATATAGCTCGTGCTTAACCTTGTTTAGATCCTCTTTAAGGACTTTTATCTGCTCATCTCTTTTGTACAACTCATCTTTCATTTTTCCTACATTTTCTTCTAAAGTGAGTTGTGTGTGATCAGATTTCTTTTCACCAGTTCCTAATTTCAATTTTAGATTTTCAGATTTAAGCTCTAGGACTGTGGTGTCAAGTTCATGAACCTGGTTCTTCAACTTAGCATTTTTACTATCACTTTCACTAGCCTAAAGTTCCAGATTTTTACACTTAGCTTTCAGAATAACACACTCCTTAGAAAGCTGTTCATTTTCATTGTTAATAACCTCAACTTCATCAATGAAATCTAGAAGTAACTCAGAGAGACTTTCTTTAGACAAAAATTTAACCTTGTCTTTGAGATGAATTGTACTTACCTTAGATTCCTCATCGGATTTCCCAATTGCCATAAGTGCTTCTTCATCTCCATCTTCATCTTCTGAGTCATCATCTGAGCTCTCACCCCAAGCTGCAACTATAGCCTTTGTTGAACCTTTGTTCTTCTTGTGATGAACCTGTTCCTTCTTCCTGTTCCTTCGTTCAGCTCTTTCTTTTTTCCATTCAATTTCCCATTGAGGGTAGTTTTTTATATGGTGATCAGTCTTCCCACACTTGTAACACGCCTCATTGGTTTGTTTTTTTAGGAACCCTTGGTTTTGTTTTAGCTTCCACTTCTTGAAGGACCATTTTCTCTCATTAGGTACTTCTTGAAAACCTTTGTGATCATGGTCATTTCATCCTCCTCAAGATCAGCACCTTTGGTGATTCTGAATGCCATGCTCCTTTCCTTCTTGGGTGCATCCATCTTCATGGTTTGCCTTCTAAGTTCATAGGTAGTGAGATTTCCAATTAGCTCATCTAACTTAAGAGTGGCAATGTTCTTTGATTCCTGAATAGCTGTGATTTTGCTTTCCCAAGAGATTGGTAGTACCCTTGTCAAAATCTTCTCAACTTTGTCTTCTTCAAGAATAACCCTTCCAAGAGACTTAAGTTCATTTGTTAGTGTGGTGAACCTTGTATACATCTCTTGGATGGTTTCCCCTTCCTTCATGGTAAAATTCTCATATGGAGAATACAGTAGTGTTCCTCTGGACCTCTTCACTTGAGGTGTTCCTTCATGAGCAACTTGCAAAGTGTCCCAGATTTCCTTAGCAGTGGTACAACTTTGAATTCTACTATACTCATCTGGACCAAGTCCACACACAAGCCATTTCGTGGCCTTTGCATTCTTTTCCCTCTTTCTCAAGTCCTCAGCATTGCAGTCAGTTCTTGTCTTTGGCAAATCCACTCATTCAGCATTCTTCTTTGTAGTTGCTATAGGACCATCAGTGACTATGTCCCAGAGTTCATAGTCTTCTCCTATGATGTGATCTCTCATCCTATTTTTCCACCAAGAGTAGTAGTGGCCATTAAAGAGTGGAGGCCTATTAGTAGATTGCCCTTCCCAGTTTCCAGGTGGTGCACTCATCTTGATCTGTTCCTAAGGTGTTAGCCTCTTCAAGGAAAACCTGCTCTGATACCAATTGATTTTCTAAACGTCAATACTACACAGGGGGGGGGGGGGGATTTGGGGGGTACCCAATTTTTTGCTCTAAAAGAACCTGGTTNATCATGACCTACTACTCAGTATGATTTTTCCAAACTTCCACTAGAATCACTGAGCCAAAACTACATTTATAAAACTCTTTGTAAACCTAAGGATTAATTCTAATCCCGTTGTGGCAACCAGCCTCTAACTGCTGCGACAACTTCAAGTTAACTCTAACTTGAATACTCAAAGTACCTATACAATTGCTTCTATGAAAGCTGAAAGATACAATATTAAAACACCTACTACAATTTAACTAGAAATAAAGAAAGACACATAAAACTCTTTATGGTGCTGGTTCTTCAATCTCGTTCATGTAGCTTCTGGTTTGCACACTTGAATCACACACGAACTGCTTGCAAAAAGCCTTGCTATTTTTCTCCCAATTCACATTTAATCTTCTGCGTTTTTATGCAACACTTTAATGTGAGAACATCCTGCAATTTATAGAGTTAGTAGATGAAGAAATAACTAAAGTTCTGATGCAACTCTTCCTTGGTGGAAGAGTTCTAGTTGATCTCAACTTCTAACTCCTTCCCTATCTTGGATAGTGTTCTCTTTGAGTAAGGAATCCTTCTCCTTATAAATTATGCAACCTTTTCGATCAGGAGATATTAAATATACCAAGTTAAGCTTATCTCCTTCATGTGAAACCCGCATGCTTGAATCTGCCCGTTTTTGTGNCTTCAAACTAACCTTTACTTGGGCCAACACTAGTCAAGTCAGTTATGTTGTCCGCATAATGACTCTTTAAGATAGCCTTGTCCAAAGTCCGTTGGGTTTCCTTGGAACCCAAACGGACATTACCACGTCTGTGCATTTGTTTAGAGAACTAAATGCTACTTATGCCAATTATTGATATTTAATAGTCGAGTCTGGTGGTGGGGGGGGGGGG
>MU759966.1:467042-488725 GCA_026770625.1 Nicotiana glauca
TGCAGAAAATGGAGAACAAAGTCCCCGACTTCGGTATGGTTAGTATACCCTCACTCTTGCTGACCTGGTGGAGGAATCTCCCATCAAGTAACCAAATCAATAAATGGAAAGAGAGGGTCACCAAGGCTAGCAAAAAGCGGGATTATCTGGAATACAGTATGCTGGAATTGAAAGGAAAAGTGAGAAAAAGAGTCACCGACTGCCAGAATGCCGAGGGAAACGAAGGATAGAACCTGGAAAAAGCGTTTCTACTGGAGAATCAACGTGAACTGGAGGATTTCATCAATGAGAACATTCAATCGGGGAAGGTCCTTCTGGGACCTAATAGATAGGATTCTTTTCTTTTTTGCTTTAAATGTAATAAGGCCAATGACTGTTAGCAACATTCTATTTTCCGCAATTTTAGTGTCGTTTTGGGATTCGTCTTATTTTTATCAATAAAATAAGGCATTTAGCATTATAAGTTCTCCAAACCATCTTGTCGCTAGGCCTACCTTGGGCACAACGAGGCTCCCAAATTGGGACACAATATATATTCTTGCACTGTGTGTTCAAATACTCCAATGTTTTTTCTCCTCATGATCCACACTAACTTGTTACCTTTTTGTTTTATTTCCCTTCCCCAAAGGTTAGTTCGTGCACTCTAGCATCGTCATCTTACTCCACAAGATCTAAGGGCCCTCCTCCTCATCCGTGTCCTATCAGAAACAAGAATAAGGGAAAAATGGAATATTTGAGCAACATCAAGAAGGAGAACTCAGTTGAAAGGGTAGAGGTTCTCCAGGGTATTCAGGTTTCCAAAGAAAGTGCCTCCCAGCTTGAACAGAAGTTACTAAAATTTCAGGAAGAACTGGACTAAGTTCGGAATTTGGCAAGCTTGTCATTTTCCCTCACTACCCCCGATGTCAACTTCCCAAACACTCAAAATCCCACACATCCCCCAAACACCCCAAAACCACAGAACCAATCAACTCCCCATCACCACTGCAACATATGTCACACTTCATTGCTCATCCCTGAACCACTAAATTCCACAAATGATCATCACCATAACACCCCCATCTACGTGGAAACCATGCCACACCCCATTCTGCCCGCCTTGGGCACACTTGAGTCAGATGACAAAGACTTTCTTATCAAAAATCTGGCTGTGGAACTCAAGAAGCTGACTAGCCGAGTTCAGGGTGTTGAAGGAAGCAAGGGGATTGAGGGACTTAATTATGAAGACCTTTGCATTCAACCAGATGTAGAACTGCCCGAGGGGTACAAACCTCCCAAGTTCGAAATGTTCGATAGCATTGGGGATCCTAGAGTTCATCGAAAGACATACTGTGACAAATTGGTCGGAGTAGGAAAAGATGAAAAGATTCGCATGAAGCTCTTTATGAGAAGTCTGAAAGGGGATGCTCTATCTTGGTACATTAGCCAAGACCCAAAGAAGTGGACGAGTTGGGTAAGTACGACATCCGATTTCATAGACAGATTTAGATTCAACATCGAGAATGCACCAGATGTGTTCTACATCCAAAATTTAAAGAAGAAACCCACAGAGACATTCCTCGAGTATGCTACTCGTTGGAGAACAGAAGCCGCTAAGGTCAGGTCGGTTTTGGAATAAGAACAAATGAACAAGTTTTTGTCTAGGCTTAGGACCCAAAGTATTATGAGAGGTTTATATTAATCGAAGGTCAGAAATTTTCCGACATCATCAAGCTTGGGGAAAGGATCGAGGAAGGTATCAAAAGTGGTATGGTCACTAACTTTGAAGCATTGCAGGCTACCAACAAGGCTCTACAGTCTGGTGGCATATCTAAGAAAAGGGATGTGGGTGTCATGATGGTTGCACTGAGAACAAAATCCCCAATAAAATACCAAACCTACCCAATACCCCCTCCTACATATCAACCTATCTCAAATTACCCAGCATCTTTGCCTTCTTACCAAGCTCCACCACCTACTTACCAAACATCTCCACCTTCCACATATCAGCCTACTTCACCCAAATACTCCCAACACGCACACGTCTACCAAGCCTACAATACTCAACAAGCTCACTATCAATCACCTTGCCAAAATTTCCCTAGACCCAGACCAAACTTCGACCGCAGACGTCCTAACAATACACCGCCATTGCCGACCCAATCAACCAGCTGTATGAAAGGCTTAAATCTACTGGTTACATCACCCCTATCCCTGCAATAACTATAGAAAGCCCTTCCCAATGGATCAACCAAAACAAAACCTGTGCATACCATTCCGGCATAAAGGGGCACGCCATTGATGAGTGCTGCTCCTTGAAGGACAAGGTTCAGGCTTTGATTGACAACAAGATAATTTTGGCAAAGGAGCCTACTTTGAATGTCTGCAACAACCCTCTACCTGACCACAAAGGCAGAGGCATTCACATGATCGAGATAGAGGATGATTGGGACCCAAAAGGGTCGATCGGATTAATCGCTGAAGGTGACAAACCAAAGAAATCAACGGTCACACTTGATCCGATTGTAGTCCAGATTAAGACTTCTAAAGATGCCAAAGTGAACATGTCCATACCACTCGATCTTGAAATACCATCTCCTTCAAAGACGCAAGGACCAATTGAGGTTGAGTTTGGGTCTCCAAAGGCTCCTGCGCCATTTGAAGTTACTGTGTTACCTCCCAAAGCAAGGGTACCCATCCCGGTGGTAATTTCAATCATATCACCATTCCATATGAAGACCATCCCATGTGATTACACAGCTGAGGCAAGGAGAAAAGTAAAATCCAACACCAGAGAAGCAGTTGCGGCACAGGGTATGACAAGAACCGGTAGGGTTTATACTTCGGAACACTTAGCTGAATATAGTAAGCAAGCCTCTGGACGGCCTATTGAAACTTGGCCCGATGATCTCTGGAGGAAGATCCAAAAAAAGAGTACTCAGTCGTTGATCAAATGAATATAACACCGGCACAGATCTGCATCCTTGCTCTTCTGCAAAACTCCGATGCACATAAGAATGCCTTGTTGAAGATACAAAGTAAGGCCTATGTACCCAGCAACATAACTGGAGGAGAAATGGAAAACATGGTAGGGCATGTATTGGAGAGTCACAAAATCACTTTCTACGAAGATGAGGTGCCACCGGAAGGGCTGAGCCACAACAAATCATTGCACATCACCGTGTAGTGCAAGGATCATTACATTTCTAGAATCCTGATTGAAAGAGGGTCCAGCCTCAATATTTGTCCCTTCGTGACTCTCAGAACATTGGGAAAGAGACTGCATGAGATCAAGGATGGAGCCATCAATGTCAAAGCTTTCGATTGTTCCCAAAGGTCCACTATTAGGGAAATCAATTTGTGTCTACAAATGGGACAGACTTGGTTCAATGTTGACTTTCAAGTAATAGATGTCCCAGCATCATACAACTTGCTCCTAGGACAACCTTGGATTCATGCTGTTGGGGCTATCGCATCAACCCTACACCAGGCAGTGAAGTTTGAATGAAATCACCAAGAGGTGATTATTCACGGTGATGGTAGCAATACCACATATAGTCTCCAGACTATATCGACAATCGGAGGAAGAAGGAAGATAGCAGAGGAAGCTTACCATCACATTGAGCGAGTCAATGCCGTGGAAAAGGATAAATGGTAGGATAACAAGATTGAAAGTATACTGAATTGGAAGGAATATGAACTTGGTAAGGGGATCGGCAAGAACCTTCAGGGTATCACCAAACGTATCAAACTGAAGAAACATGGTACCACTTTTGGTTTGGGATATAAATACACTTCGGAGTAGTTCAACCACTTTTAGCCACAATAGAGCAGTCCCTACTATCCGCTCGAGCATCCGATACCTCACTTGGAGTAGACTTTCCAGCCAGCCGATGTCATATATTGGTTGGAAGAAGAGGAAGCACTAGCAGCAATGAGGAATTTGTTTTTGGAAGATGATAACATGGACTGTTGCATCCTTTTCAAGGAGGAGGGGGAGGAAGGACCTTCCATACCAACCGTGAGCCGAGGACCGCACCTCGACAATTGGTCCCTCCGAACCACCTGATCTCGGAAAGCTTCGGGGTAGCAAGGCTGAACAAAGCACCATGCATCATCTTTATTTTTGCTAGTTGATTTTTTTTTTCGCATTTTAATTTCGAAAGAAGAGCTCCAATGTTAAAAAAAGTTATGAAATTTATCAAAGCATTTTAGTTACTTATAAATCTTGCTCTTATTAATTTTCGTCGTTTACTTTATTTACACAGTGTTACTATTACTTATCTTCATGAACCGACATTTGTGAGTTGCAACGAGACAAGGAAACAAATGGATATAGACTCAGAAGAAGATGATATACCATAAGAGGTCATTAAAGAGGTTGAGGATTTTAAGAATAGACCTAAGTCCAACTTGGATGAGGCCGTGATTGTTAATTTGGGAGATACAGAAAATGTGAAAGAAATGTGCATTAGTGTTGATCTGTCACCATCAGAAAAGGAAGAGTACATAGAATTCCTAAAAGAATATGAGGAAATATTTGCATGGTCGTACGATGATATGACTGGCCTCAGTACATCTATCATGGCTCACAAACTGCCAACCGATCTTGCATGCCCGCCGATAAAGCAGAAAAGGAAGTTCAAGCTTGACATGAGTTTAAAAATCAAGGAAGAAGTCACCAAGTAAGTCAAAGCCAAGGTTCTCAAGGTAGTAGAGTATCCAACATACTTAGCCAACATCGTGCCAGTACTGAAGAAGTACAGGAATGTTAGAGTCTGTGTCGACTACCGGGACCTCAACCGGGCAAGTCCCAAAGACGAATTCCCCTTGCCAAACATACACATTCTAATAGATAACTGTGCCAAGCATGAACTACAGTCATTCATCGATTGTTTTGATGGGTACCATCAGATATGGATGGACGAGGAAGACGTGGAGAAAATGACTTTCATTATGCCGTATGGAATGTACTGTTACAAGATGATGCTGTTTGGGTTAAATAATGCGAGGTCCACCTACATGTGGGCCATAAATACTATATTTCATGACATAGTACACAAAAAGTTCGAGGTATATGTAGACGACGTCATCATCAAATCCAAGAGAGCCACTGACCACATGGATGATCTGAAGGAATTCTTCAACAGAATGAGAAGGTACAATCTGAAGCTGAACCCTGCTAAGCATTCATTCGGGGTTCCCGCTGGAAAACTACTTGGGTTCATTGTGAGTCTCCGAAGAATAGAACTGGATCCATCAAAGGTTAGGTCCATTCAAGAATTGCCATTACCAAAGAACAAGAAGGACGTGATGAGTTTCCTGGGGAGACTCAACTATATCAGCCGGTTCATAACTCAGTCCACTGTCATTTGTGAGCCAATCTTTAAGATGTTGATGAAAGAGGCCACTGCCAAATGGACCGATGACTGTTAGAATCAAGGAATACCTGTCAACACCGCCAGTTTTGGTGCCTCCCAAGTCGAGTAGACCTCTATTACTCTACCTTGCAGTGTTGGATGGAGCGTTTGATTGTGTTCTTGGGCAACATGATGAAACGAGAAGGAAAGAAAAGGCCATCTACTATCTCACCAAAAAGTTCACCCCGTATGAGGCTCGGTATTCTCTATTAGAGTGCACCTGTTGTGCTCTAACTTGTGTAGCTCAGAAGTTGAGGCATTATTTTTTACCCTATTCCTGTGAAGATCCACAATCAACCGGCTTATTGTGCTCGTGTCGAAGAAGAAGCAGACGGAAAACCTTGGTTTCATGATATCATGGAATATTTAGCCACAGGGGAATATGCAGAACTTGCAAACGCCACTCAAAAGCGTACACTTCGAAGGTTATCCAACAATTTATTTCATAATGGAGGAATCCTATATAGGAGGACTTCCGATTTGTGATTATTAAGGTGTGTTGATGCAAAGGAAGCATCCAAGCTATTAGAAGAAATTCATGTAGGAACCTGCGGCCCACATACGAATGGTTTTGTCTTAGCCAAGAAGATACTCCAAGCTGGTTATTTTTGGATGACTATAGAGACGCACTGCATCTGGTACGTCTGAAAGTGCCATCCCTGTAAGATACATGCAGATGTGATAAAGGTGCCTCCTAATGAGCTTAATGCAACAAGCTCGCCATGGCCATTCGTCGCTTGGGGAATGAATGTCATCGGACCTATCGAGCCTGCCGCATCAAACGGAAACAGGTTCATTCTAGTGGCAATTAATTATTTCACCAAATGGGTTGAAGCATCATCATACAAGGTAGTGACTAAGAAAGTCTTAGAAGACTTTGTCCGCGACCATACCGTTTGTCGGTTTGACATCCCAGAGTTGATCATTAATAATAATGGTTCTAATCTTAAAAGTGAACTGATTAAAGGAATTTGTGAAACATTCAAAATCAAACACAAGAATTAACAGAGCTATAAAAGCGGCCAACAAGAATATCATGAAGATACTGAGCAAAATGATAGAAAAACATAAGCAGTGTAATGAGAAGATATAATTTGCTTTATTGGGATACCGCACCACGGTTCGCACATCAACCGAGAAAACTCCCTACATGTTGAAAAACGGGAACCGAGGTAGTCATTCCCGCAGAAGTAGAGATTCCCTCCCTGAGGATTATACAGGAAGCAGAACATGAAGATGCAGAATGGGTAAACAGTCGCTACGAGCAGTTAGCTCTCATAGATGGGAAGAGAATGAACGCAATTTATCATGGTCAAATTTATCAGAATAGAATGGCCAGAGCCTTCAACAAAAGAGTCAAGCCAAGACAATTTACACTGGGGCAGCTGGTATTAAAGACGATTTTCCCATAACAGGATGAGGCCAAAGGGAAGTTCTCTCCCATCTAGCAGGGTCAATATATGGTTCATCGGGTTCTAACAGGAGGGCCCCTCATACTTGCAGAAATGCACGAAGAAGTTTGCCCGAAGCTGATCAATTTAGATGCAGTGAATTAATACTATGTGTAACCATTTATGATTTCCTTTTTGATGTAATTTGAACTACGTCTGACCTGATTCCCATTTAAGAGGGGATACGTAGGCAGCCTTATGGGTTCAGTCACAATTCAATAAAATTTTTGTTTCCCCCGCTATTGGAAACTGGGGTAAAATTTTGAGGAGGATCCTCAAAATTCCGAAGCAAGAGAGGTTGTAATGTCTTGAACCGCGTCGCAGTCATCGATTCATCTAAAAGAAAACTTTTTTTTATGTATTTACGTTACGCTATTACTAAATCATACATGACTACTATCAAAAATTGCTTTGTTTAGCGAAGCTACCCCAATAAAAACAAGATTCTAGAATGACAAGTGAGGTCCACTGGAAGACCGACTAACCTTCCCTCTTTTACAAAACTCACGATTTTTTCTTTGGACGCAGGCACCCAAGACATGAAATCATCAGATACGATTACATACTCACACTTTTAAGGAATACAACTCTCAGAATCATTGCCTATTTAGAATTGCTATCTGTACTAGACATCCCCAGCAACCACAATACAACAATTAGCTCTTAGCTATCATCCATCAGCTAAGACATTTCATCATTTTTCGCCTTTATTTTTCCGCATTGAATAAGGCTAGTCTTCTGCCTTCCGAGGTTAAGTTGTACCTCCATCTGCATTTCTCGTATTGCATAAGGCTACTATTCTGCCTTCCGAGACTAAGATCTGTTGCATAAGGCTACTATTCTGCCTTCCGATGTTAAACTCTACCTCCATCTGCATTTCTCGCATTGCATAAGTCTATTATTATACCTTCCGAGACTAAGTTCTGTCTCCATAATTGCATAAGGCTAATCTTCTGCCTTCTAAGGTTAAGCTTTATCTCCATAATTGCATAGGCTGAAATATCGCCACTTCATCTTGCATCGGCTGAAAGATCACCACTTTATCTAAATCCTTACAGCAGCTAAAATATCACCACTTCATTTCAATCTTGCATCGGCTGAAAGATCTCCATTTATGCGTACACTTTACATCGACTAAAATATCGCCATTTATATTTACACTTTGCAGTGGCTGAAATATCACCATTTTATTTAAGTCTTGCATCGGCTGAGAGATTGCCAAATCCTGCATTTCATGGGTTGAAAGATCGCCAAATTATTCAAAGGCATCATGGTTTGGAGGAATCATTCTCATAGCTCGAGAACATCATTTTATAGCCTGCGAATCCTTTATTATGCGTTTCATAGAGCAGGACATCATGGTCTGAGGACGTCATCCTAACCGTCCAAAGACAACATTCATGGTCCAATGGGAACTTGTATCGTGTTTAAATTTACAATATATGTTAGCATTACTCACTTGTAGATACACCGGCTAGAAACACCCATCTCAGCAGGAGCGATACCACTCCGCTTTCCATAGCGCTGTTAACTCATGACAACGCTACCCCAATTCGAATATCTCGTCCATTCTCAAAAATCTTCGTCAGCATGTTCCACCGACGAACCCTGAACTACATACGGCCTGATTCATGTAAGACTAAGGATATGTAGGTGGCTTGGGAACCACAGCTTGATCAAAATTCTTCAATCGATTCATTCGGTCAAAATTGGCCATCATGTCTTTACCCGATAACTCTTTCATCCTTCCCGGGTAATGGGGGACAGCTGTTGATACCCAATTTTTCCCTATATAATTTTTATACACAAATTGATTTCCATGTAACATGTACATTCTATATAAGCATGCCCAAGTGTTTTGGTATTTTTTTCCTAATTTTTAAAAGATTTCAAAATTAATTTATTGTCAATTCTAGCAGTACAAAATCAATAATTATTTCCAAAATCATCAATTTTGGTGAATAATTTATTTTATTTCCATATTTATACCTAAATATAGTTAAGTTAATTTTTATATATTTTTACAAATTCATTTGGTATTTTTAAAGCTAAATTGCATATAATTGCAATTCTAGCCTATTTTAAGATTTAATAGTATTTTATTATTATAAATTAGTTCCAATATTTTTAAATTAATATTTATGTATTAATAATTGACTCTGTACATTTAATTTATTTTCATAAATCCTTTACTATTTTTATAAAATAAAAAGGGAAAAACTGGCCACATTTCATTTCAATTACAACCCATTTGATATTACAATTATAGCCTAAATTAACCCCCTAATTGACCCAATTTAAAATCCAATTTTGGACCAACCCAATCCCAAATTACCCAACCAATTTCGATTTAACCCGACCCCTGACCTACATATCCAACTCGACCAGTCCCCCGTTCATTGATCAACGACCACATTTCATTCTTGCCTTTTTAATTCACCAACCCTAACTTAATCCCCTAATTTCGACTCGGAAGCCGCCTTTGAATACTCTCCCTCCCTCAAACTCTCACGAAGGTTCATGGAACCCTAGCCTCTCTCATCCTCTCCGACCACAACCTCACAGGAATCTATGGCTTCTCAGGCCATGGATGACATATACTCACCTCCTATTACCCCTATGTGCCTGATACTTAAAGATTCTAGGCCAGACCTCGAAGGTCTTCACTCAGACCTTCACCGACTCGAGGTTTCCAACCATCTCCGGCCTTGTTCCGGCGTATCCTAGCCTCCTAAGTCGGATTCTAACCTTCTTCGAGTCCGATGGGTGACTTTTCCAAGCCTTTCTCATCATAGGTTTCCTCTGAAACCCTAACCTTTCGAGGTTTTCTCCGATTCTTTTTAGATCCGTTGTGTATCTATGCTATACTTGAGTTTTTAAACGATTTTCCTAATTTTTCTTTTGAAAATTACTTTCAAAACACTTCTTTTTCAATTTAGGGTTTTTTGAAAAGTGTTTAAGAGTTTTATGATTTTTCTTCTTTGTTATTCGTGTGTTTTCCTTTGCTGTGTTCTCGTATCATCTTTTGAACGCTTCTCTTACTATGTTTTCTATACTATTGTCTTGTAGATTTTTGTACTGAATTTTTACCATGTTCTTATATGTTTATCGTACTGTGTTTTCCTATATGCTTTTCTTCTATACTTTTCTGGCGATTCTTGGGTTCTCCTACTATATTTTCCTTACTATGTTCTTTTGTTTCTTTGTTTGCATTCTATTGAGCCTTGTTTAAGGTTCTTCTATGCATGCTTCTCCTATTGTTCTTATCAGTATATGCCATTGTGTGCTTTGAATCCTTCTACTGTGATTGCATGTTGCTTTGCTATGATGTCTCATGAGTTCTATTGTTGCAGAAAGCATGGTAGAAGTTTCAGTTCTTTCTCTGAAACTTCTATACATGTTTTGATCAATTACTTGCCCTCTCTTTGTGATTTGCCTGAACTAGGGTTCTTATTTAAAAATCCCTAACTCTTTTATGATAATTTCGGAGTTTCAAATGATTCTGAATTTTGATAAACTCTTCCAAACTCTGTCACCGGATTTTTATGCTTATTTACACGACAGTCTTCTTTCATACTCACATGCTTCTTATATATGATGAATTTTCCTCTAATTGGTTTTCAAATTTGCAATGAGTGTAAACCTCCTTTTGAATATAGCTTGATTGATTTTCCTTCCATCTTTTACTGATTCCTTAGGTGATTCGGCTTTGGTAAAACCCTTCTTTATTTTTTGTGACTTAGTTCATTCATACAATATTTCAGACTTTTGTGATTTACTGACTGTCAACTGATTCTCTTGCCTTATTTGCATAAACTGTGTACTGTCAAGACCCTGTCCTTAAATAACCTCCATGTACTTGCCTCTAATTTGCTACTTTGGACAAAAAGGTTTATTTAATTTCTTTCCTTAATTGGTTTATACGGTTTGAATCTGAATCCCTTAATTAAAGGGAGTCTTATGTAATTGATTGACAATAAGGCTTCCATTATTTCTTACCTTATTTTCTCATGGCTTTCAAACTATAAATACATGACTCTTTAACACAAAACGCACGATTTAGCAATCCTACACGATTGAACACACTTAAAAACTACACAATTCCACAATTCTCTTCTGAACTCTCGTTTAAAAGTATTCTTGCTTTTTGTTGCACTTTGGCTTTTTACAAGACTGCTGCTTCTCTTTATTTGTCTCTTTGAAACTGGTATGACCTAAATTAATTTTCACCATCACCGTAATGTATTTATTTACAGTCGTTGTATCCATGTCTATTTTCTTTTCTCTGTAAAGTTTAGAATCTAACTTAATATGACTGCATGCTACTGGTTGCTTCCCTTTCTTGTGAACACTTGCTCCCTATCCCATTACCCCCTATGTTTTTGTGAGTAGGGACTTAGGGAATGGCAATAAGAATTGTTGCCCATGAAATGAGTTTTGCCCCCCCAACCTCTAAGTAAGCTGGAGGGTGTGCCAATATATCTCATTGCTGGGTATGCCCTTTGCCTGCTCTTTCCTTGTATCTTGCTTCTATTATGAATCCCCATACCCCATTACCTATGTATGCTGAGTTAAAGTTTATGACCTGACAGCATCTAATTGCTGTCCCGAGCTGAACCTGACCTTCAATAGGTCCTAACTCCCCAATTTTAAAGTTGACAGACCGGTTAGGGGTATGCCAGCACCCCAATTATTGGGCATGACCACCCGCCTACCATGGCCTTCATAATCCCTCCTCTATTGCACTTACACTTATTCCTAGACTCTAAGTTATGCCCCACTCCTATGAGCCTTGCCATGGGACCTTGAGTTTCCTCTGAACTTGGACATTCGAGGGCTGGCCCTTCCACACTGCACTATAATTCTGTAAATGATATTTGTGGTGTAAGCATTGCCTGGAGTTCATGAAACTCCTTGGAACTTTGACACATCCCAAATAAGAGAAAGGCTTTGGAAATCTGGTCTTTGGAAGTTGGTTTATTTCATGTATCAGACTAGGAGTCTGAATTAGGCTCTCATTTGTTGGAATTTAAATTTCTGTTGTAATTTACTTTTTCCGGATTCATTAAAGTTGTAATAGTTTGTAATAACTATGGGTTGTATAGTAAAAATGGGGAGGGTCTCTCATGTTATGCATGTGAGGTAGATATCATGCTTTAGGTTTTATTTTTTGCAATCCAATCATTTATGTATCTGCATATAGATATCCTGCATATAGGTCATTTCATTATACATTTAGAAATCATGCTTATAAGGTCATTTACATCAGCATCTAGAAATCATGGCTATAAGTTTGTTCACATCCGTATATAGAAATCATGTCTCTAAGTTTATTCACATCTGCATATAGAAATCATATCTATAGCACTCCTGCATTTTTTTTTATAAACGTTTTAAAATAAATCACGCTTAAAAAGCATGTGTATAGGAATAACTAACTAAATCTGAATCGTCTATCTCGCTTGCAAGTCTAAAATCAGTGGTAAAGTTGTTTTAAAATCTGCAGTACATTTGTGTGTATTTCTAAAATCAGTGATCCCTCTTTAAAATCAGTATGCCTTCTGCATTGTTAGATTTCACGACTGCAGGGCTCATCTAGGCAAACCTATAGGCACTTAATCAACTATACCAGTCTTAATAATTACAACCATTAGGCATATCTAATTCGAACTTCTTATTCTAGAAAATATGTGGTATATCAGCCGACCTTCCTATGTTAAGTTTAATTAAAGATCTAACTAGTATTTTAAGTTATACTTGTATTTGCCTTTAAGTGAGGAGGCCTGTTTGAGCCATAACTACTATGTGCTTCTCCACTTATTCGATTATATGTTTTGTTTGTCACCTAGACTTTTATCCTTTCTTAAACTTTTGAAAAGCCCTAACTCCCTTCCCTTTAGGACTAGTAGTCCCAAATGCCTCTGGGACTGATAAGACCGAGGCGAGTATTAGCATGCAATAAGTAATGAAACCATTCCGCATTTAATACCTTAACGGGGTGGGAAAGAGTAGATATTGATAAGATGATCGGTGCACTAATACCACGTGTAGCCCCTCTTTGATTAGTGATTACTAGGTATTGCATTGATGTGATCCATATTTTAAACAAACCTAGGACCCCTTCCCCTTTACTTGTTTATATTTGTTCAAATTATTTTCCCTTAAATTTCTGCTTTCTTTAGTCACTTTCTTCATTATGTGAAAACCCCCTTCTATTTGAGACCTTTATTTGCTTACTTGTTTTTTAAAGTCACAATTATAACATGGTCGGTAACCACACTAGTGGATTTTGAGGGGTGCCTAACACCTTCCCCTCAAGATAATTTTTAGCCCTTACCCAAACTTCGGGTTTTCAAACTCAAACCCTCCTTAGTGTCCTAATGCACTTAATCATTAGGTGACGACTCTTCAAACTCCAAAAACCCAATTCCCAAAAGGGAAAAGAGTTGTCCTCCCAAATGTCGTAAACCCGATTTTGCATTTAAAGAAAAAGAGGGCATCGACAACCTGCGGTTAGTCAGCCGTAGATGCGAGCTTGCAGGTGCGCACTTTGCCTCGCAAATATGGCCAAGGGTGGCTAGCTTAGAAGCCGTAGAAGCAACCCTCTCTCTGCAGAAGTGGAACCGCAGAAGCGGTTGACCTTCCGCAGAAGTGGCCCAGCCAGCCCAGTGATGTTCCGCAGAAGAGGACCATTTTTTGATTTCAATATTTTTTGGTTACTTTTTGTGACGACCCGACCAGTCTTTTCATGAGTTACCGCTCCTTTCCACCATTTTTGCTTCTTTATTTTTCGTTATCCGTATTTTGGTAAGGTTTGAGACACTTAGTCTCTTTTAAAGAAGTTTAAGTTGACCGGATGTTGAATTGTGTGTTAGAGCGCTTAGATATGAGTTCCGATGGTTCGGTTAGCTTCGGGAGGTGAGTTATGACTTAGGAGCATGATTGGAATGAGTTTTGGACGTGTAGAGTAGTTTTAGGCTTGAATTGGCAAAGTTGATATTTTGACAATTTCCGGTTGATAGGTGAGATTTTTAGCTAGGGGTCAGAATGGAATTCCGAGAATTGCAGTAGCTTTGTTATGTCATTTGGGACGTGTGTGCAAAATTTTAGGTCGTTCGGACGTGGTTTGGTTGTGGTTTTTATCCAAAGCGTATTTTGGAAGGTTTTAGAAAACTTAGGCTTGAATCCGATGTGTTTTGGGTGATTTGCTGTTGTTTGAGGTGTTTCGATAATCGTAACAAGTTTGAATAAGATTTTAGGATGTGTTGGTGCCTTTGGTTGAGGTCCAGGGGGCCTCAGGTGAGTTTCGGGTGATCAATCAGATCATTTTGAGTTAAGGAAGTTGCAGATTTTGAGTTCCAGCAGCTGTAGACATTTTGGTCTTCGCGTTTGCGAGTGGACCCTTGCGCTTGCGAAGGGTCAGGAAAGGAGACATCAAGTTTTGCCTTCGCGTTTGCGAAGGGGAATCACACGTTCGCTAAGGTCCAGGATTTGTAAGCTTCGCTTTCGCGGATGGCTAGGCCGCGTTCGTGAGAGGCTAGGACGCATTCGTGAAGGTTTATGATTTGATGCATCGCGTTCACGGAAGGTAAACGATCGCATGGAGGAAAAGCTGGTCAAAGTAAGCTTGTGCTTCGTGAATGCGAGGGTTTGACTGCGTTCGTGGAGAGGAAATTCAGGTTTGGGCAGAATGTTTTTAACTCGTCTTGTCCATAATTTTTAGGTTTATTTCCTTCGTAGTTGGTCATTTTAGGAAATTTTGAAGGAGATTAAAGAGTGATTCAAGAAAATCGTTGGGAGGTAAGATTCTTGGACTAAAAACTCGATTATTATGTGAATTCCACCTAGAAAGTCATGAAAATTAAGCCTAAAATTGAAGAACTAGGGCTTGAGAAATTGGACTTTTGATTTGGTATTTGAAGGACCATTTGGGGTCGGATATGAACACTTTTGATATGTATGAACTTGTGGGGAGATAAGGAATCTGTTGATCTAAAAAATTTTGAATTTCTAGACGTGGGCTCGGGGGTCGGGTTTTGGTAATTTTGGGATTTGTGCCAATTATTGATTGTTATCGCTTGGGCTTCGTTCCCTTAGCACATTTTGACGTCCTCGTTCTGATTTTTGATAGATTCGATGCGCGTGTAGGACGATTCGAGGTTAAAGGTGTAGCGAGCTAGAGATTTAGCCGGTTCGAGGTGAGTAATGATTGTAAATGATGTTCTCAGGGTTTGAAACCCCGGATTTCACATCGTAGTGCTATATTGAGGTGAGGAACACGCTTGATGATGAGCTTGAGGTCATGCACTATTGGGGATAGTGACTTGGCCCGTCCCAATTGATGGTTTTACCGCGTATTTGATTTAAAACTATTTACTATCATCATTTATTAGACTAAAAGCCATATATGGGCTTTGTGCCAACTATTTGAACCCTTCATGGCTTTCATTTGATATTTCCTCACTGTTTTGACTTACTATTTGAACTCTGTCATGTTAATTTCCATTGTTTTAATACTCAGCCATTTTTACTCAGATTTTAGACTTAAATTATATTTTTAAATGATGTTTGGGCTGAGAAACACTATTTTACTGTTGCCCGAGAGGCTTGTGAGGATTTTTTAGTAAGTAAGGTTGAGGGCCTATGTTATGAGGAAACACTGATACTAATTTGAGGCTGAGGGCCTGGGATATGTACGCCATGATGTGGCTTGATTGATATGAGATCGAGGGCCTAGATTTGATTCCATGAGATGGTTTGTTATTGTGCTTGGGCTGTACAGGGCCCCTCCAGGAGTCTGCACACTCCTAGTGAGTAGGGGTACCCATTATGATGTGAGATTAAGCCCGAGGGGCTGACATGGTTCTGCAATGTTGCCCAAGGGACGGATTTGTTGATACTGTGCCCAAGGGGCAACCTTCTATTTGTTTACTTTACCTTAACTTTCTGTCAATTTACCGGTTTATTTGTTGAGAAAAGAATTTTACTGGTTTTACTGTTTTTAACTAATTTCACTACTTCTTTATAGAATGCCTTGTGCCTTCGTGTTTTCTTACTTTCAATCATTATTTATACATATTACTCACTGAGTTAGAGTACTCACTTTATTCCCTGCACCCTGTGTGTAGATTCAGGCGCATCTAGTGCAGCTCTCAAATGCTGATTCATTCCAGCTTCAGTCGAATCTTTGAAGAGTCTTTAGGTAGTTGTTGGCTTTCGCAGCCTGGAGCTCCTCCATATCTATTTCTATACGTTCTTAGTTCAGTATTTAAAAATCTATAGTTACATTTGAGGATTTGGTGTTATTAGATGCTTTTGACTTATAACACCCCGGCTAGGGCTGTGTCGGGTTGTGATTTCGCTACTTATGATCATTAAGCCATGTTTTAGACTAATTTTGTGTTATTTAACTATTTTAATAATGAATTGGGTTTGGTTGGCTGGCCTTGTCTTCACGAGAGGCTCCATCACAACTGGGTTCGGGGTTTGTGTCATGACAAGTTGGTATCAGAGCCTAGGTTACCTAGGTCTCACGAGTCATGAGTAGGTTTAGTAGAGTTTTGCGGATCGGTACGGAGATGTCTGTATTTATCCTCGAGAGGCAGCAAAGCCTTTAGGAAAAACTTCATATTCTTGAAATTCTTATCGTGCGAACTTGTTGATCCAAGTACTAAATTTTTATTATTTTATTCTCTCACAGATGATGAAGACACGCGCTACCGGGACAGGGCGAACGACCACTAGTGCCACCAGCTGCGGCCACTTGGGTTCGAGGATACGGTCGTGCTTATGGTAGAGGCTGTGGACCCTCCAACGGAACCAGCTCAGGCACCAGCTGTGGTGCCCACTGTGATTCCGGGTCTTCAGGAGGCCTTGGCTAAGGTCTTATCAGTTTTCACTGGTCTAGCTCAGGCGGTTTCATTAACTACAACAGCAACTACTTCTTAGGTAGGGGGAGGTAGTCAGACTCCCACCACTCGCACACCTGAGCAGGTCATGCAGGGACTTCAAACGTCGGGGACACACCCCGTCCAGCTGGTTGTAGCTGCTCAGGACTATGTAGTTCCCGCCATGCCAGAGGATGAGCAGCGTAGGTTGGAGAGATTTGGTAGGCTTCAGCCTCTGTCATTCAGTGGTGTAGAGGGAGAGGATGCCCAGGGCTTTCTGTACAAGTGTCAGAGGATGCTTCGTAACGCGGTATTCTGGAGTCTAGCGGGGTTGCTTTCACTGCCTATCAGTTTTCAGGACCTGCTTTCACTTGGTGGGAGGATTTTGAGAGGTCTAGGCATGTTGGTGCAACACTCCTTACCTGGCAACAGTTCTCCATTCTATTTCTAGTGAAGTATGTGTTGTAGTCTCGCAGAGAGGAGTTGCGTAGGCAATTTGAGTGGCTACATCAGGAGGAGATGACCTTGTCCCAGTATGAGTTGAGGTTTTCTGAGTTGGCTTGTCATGCCATCTGGTTGGTTCCAACAGATAGAGAGAGGATCATGAGGTTTGTTGACAGTCTTACTTATCAGCTCCGTATTCTTATGACCAGGGAGAGGGTGACTGGTGCTGTGAGCACGTGATTTTTACCCTAAGCAAATTATTCCCAAAAAATTCAAACAAAACAATTTATTTTACAATTTTTGTGAATTTTTATGTTATTTTCTGTTAATTATTTGTATTTTATTTGTGCATTTTAATTAATATAAAAAAAATACATTTGCCTTAATTAGGGGTTAATTTATTTTAGAACAAAATATAAAGGAAATAACAAAAATAGTTCACTTTTTAATTGTTTTAATTGTGAATTCGCCACGAAATAGTTTTAAATAATTTTAGGATTTAATTAGTTTAGCTTTGAAATATATTAGGACTTTATTTTAATTTTTTCATCTTTATAAAATCAAAAAAATAATATAAAAATACAAAATACAAAAACAAACAAAAGAGGGAAATAAAAGAAATTTGAGGAGGCTTTTAATTAAAATTTGGTCTTACAAGAAAATAGATTTGGGACAATTTTGAAACATAGTCCGTGGCCCAAATCGAACATCATCCGCCTGACCAAGCCCACGCCCATTCCCATTACCCGGTCCACTCCCCAGTTGAAACGACACGGTTTGGGTGTTAATTAATCGCGACCATCGATATTCCCTAATCCAACGGCCACAAGTGATTGTCACACTTTAATATAATTGTCCGAAAATCAATTAAACCCTAAAAAACATAAGGCATCTTCCTCGTATCTCCTCTCTGTATCTCGCCGGAACCGCCGCCACCTGCGAACGCCACCTACACCAACGGCCACCAAAATTACACCACCAATTCCCCTTTTTTCACTCTTTCCAACCCTACCTTTGGTTTCCCTCGAATCAACGCCGAACCTTTCGAATATACCGTTACAGTTTTCCGGCCACGACGCCACCTTAACCAAATGACATCAAATTAACACCCTAGGGTCGCCTGAGCCTCCTCTACCCAATCCCAATAACTGCATGTCTCGAATCTTGCCGGAACTTCTCGAATTTTCATTTAAGTTTGTTCCAGCCAAAACCCTAAATGCTCCAAATGGTACCAAATTGGCGCAGTATGGTCTTCTCACTGTTCTCATGACGAGTTCCTTATTCATGGCTTTCGAATGTCATGGGACAGGGGTGCATTTGGAAAATGGCTGACTGATCGGAGTTCTTGCCAGTAAGTTCTTATGTTTTGTTTCCTTTTTCTTTTCTTTTTGATATATTTTTTTTAGTTGTCATTAACCATTAATCTGAAATTAATAAAAGCTTCTCTAGTTTTTGCTTTTGTTCATAGGTTTAATTGTTAGTTTAGTTGTTTGTTTGAATTTGTTAATTGAGTGCATTTGGGTGTTAATGTAGGTTAGTTCTGCTTGATTCAATAATTGTTTCAGTTTAGTAATTCCGGTAGGGTTTATTATCTGATTATGTTAATTAGTTCAACAATGGCATTTTCATGATTTTTCTTCAGTCTTATTTTCTTTGAAGTAATCGTTAAGAATTGGTTAGTTGATAAGTTCATAGACCTCAAGTTAATTTAGGCTAATTAGGGATTTGGGTTTAGTTTAAACAGGGAGTTAGGTTCAGATTTAGTCAAGGGCAAATTGGGTATTTGGATTGGAAGAATTATGTTCTAGTTAGTATTAGAATTCCCTAGATTGTTCTAGTTAGAAGAAAAGGGAAGTTTTAGGAAGTTCAGGGTATTAACTTGATTAACAAGTTTTAAAATAAGTGACAACAACTGAAAATTAAGAGGGACTAACAGAAAATTGAAAATCTGTTGGTTGCCTATAAAAGGCATCAAAATGTCTTGGAGAGGAGTTCCTGGGTGGGCCAGCCATTGAATTCCCCAAAAGTTCCCTCTCTTTATTTTTTTTTTAGATTTGAAGAAAAATTTCAAATTTCAAAAAAAAAAAAATCCAAAAACAAGCAAAAACTAAAAAAATCAAAAAATCACAATTTCATTGAGCAATTTCAGTTCTCATCTTGATTTCCATCTAGTCTCTTTATATTTTGTAGTTGTAGTTGGGTCCGTATTTGTTGAAGGAATTTGATATATTTTACAAGTGATTTTGCATCTGTTGGGTTTGGATTTGAGTAACTCTGGGTTCGACTGAGTTATTTTGGGTTTGCTATTGAATTCCGTCGGTTGCTAGTTCATTCTTGATTGGTTTGATGTTGTTTGGAGTATATCTGTAGTTCTGTTTTGATTTAAAACACTTCTGGATTTTGAAACATTCCTGGGTTGTTAACTCTGTTTGCTGAGTTTGTTTGCTGTTGCTGTTACTCATCTGCTCCTGCTGACTCCTGTTTTCTGTTGCTGTGATTTAAAATGCAGGTACACTTCCTCGAATGCTTCATGTAGCTCCTAATTGAAGATAAATGGGAATTTCTCTCAGATCTCTGTACTATAGATGTTGTATGATGTTATAGTTAATATAGTTTAAGTTGTTTAGTTTTGTTAATTGTTGTAGCTAAACAGTATAGACTGTTAATTGAGATTCTAATTTGAACTATGTCGATTATTACTCTATAGCTGTTTGGTAATTAGCTTGAGGATTTTATAGTTAGTAATTGGCTGGATTACTGATTACAGAATGAAATTAGCTGTAGATTCGCATGTTTAAGTATAGCCCTGCACTGTCGCAATTTGAGCTTAGAATCACTTAGTGTCTTTAATTTGTTTAGTTTTGTTCTTGTGAAGATTGATCCTGGAAAGTAGGAGTATGATCTGAAGCAGGTCTGCGATAACTCATTTTCAAATTCATGAGCCGTTTGAGTGTTGACTTAATCGCTAGCTAAAGTTAATCGTAGTTAACGTCAGTTCGAAAACGAATAGTATGTTGAATGTGCAATAATATCATTTGTCTAGTTTGAGTTCCACCTTGCTAGTACCTGGAAACGCAGTAGGAAACCAGTAAAAACAACATTTGAGACTAGAAGTTTAAGTTTAAACCACCAATATCCTGTTAGCTTAAGTAACTGTGAATTACTTCTTCCTGTTTTAATTCATTAAAAATACTCGAATTTGATTGTGCTGATATCAATAGATATTAAGCTTGTACGTTTTCCTCGTTTTTGGATTGGGCTCGTTTTGCAGCCCAAAACTTGGCTACTTATCGAATATAAACCAGACTGTCCTTCCTCCCATGCATGTCTATGTTGTGTTTTTCCTTGGGCCATCTTCAAGGCCCAAAAGGAGTAGATAGTTCACTAAGAAATTGAAATAGCTCTTAAGCACTAATAATTAGTTAGGTGTTTTCATACTTGTTAGAGATAAATTAGTAGAAAAATGTAGTTTGCTTTAGAACATCCTATAAAATAAATATGAGATGAGCCTCGCCGAATATAATGCAAATTGCAGGGCCCTCAATAAATGCTATATAAGAATACTTAGAATTTGGGAGGACCGTTTAGCGAATTTCACGGTCTTTCCCAAAGATAATAAACATGTAGTTGCTTTAGGCGCGTATTTTAATATACTACCTTCCTAAATACAGGTTCACATTTATGTGACCCAAATCTAAATCTCAACGAAGTCGAAATGTGTCAAAAACTACGGGTGCACTGGTGCGACGTGGTTTGAGATGCATTTTCACAACGTTGCAATTCTTATAAAAATAAAAAATATAATAATAAATGCGGGCTCTAATAAAAGGCAAATAGGTTAGAATATATTTTGAAATCAGATAAAATCAAATACAACAGTTGAGCCACCGTGCTAGAACCACGAAATCCGGGAATGCCTAAAACCTTCTCCCGGGTTAACAGAATTCTTTACTCGGATTTCTGGTTCGCGGACTGTTAACAGAGTCATAATTTCCTCGGTTCGGGATTCAACCGGTGACTTGGGACACCATTAATCTCCCAAATGGCGACTCTGAAATTTTAATAATAAATCACGTTCCGATTGTCCTTTAAGTGGAAAAACTCCTTTATGCCCCTTGCGGGTATAGGTGAAAAAGGAGGTGTGACAGCTGTGGCGACTCTGCTGGGGACAAGAACCCAGAACATTTTGTTCAGGTTGCAAAATTCGAGCTTAGATAAATTGTTGTATTTGGTTATATTTTATTTTCCTACATGTTTCATGCTTAATGTGCTAAATGTTTACCGCTTTGATATTATCTGAACTGTATATAAACTGTACCGAAACCCTTGTCTTCTCACCTCCGGGGATGTGCTTACTGGTTGAGACTCCCTATTCTGTTAGTGTTAATACCCTGAAATAAGAAAGAGGCCGGACAAGTTACTAAGCCGGATGACCTTTTGGTTCCCGGTACGTAGCCCCCTCCTCGACTCGAGTTGTCCGCTCGGGTACACAGTCTAGAACA
>MU759971.1:7620-61847 GCA_026770625.1 Nicotiana glauca
GTTTTCCACGACTATCCACAAGGGATGTTATCACACTTATTTCAATTTCACCAATTACGATTCCTCTCTATCATATGTTCCACAGTCCTTGCCGCATAACATATTCACAATCACAACTTAGTTTATTGCCATTTACTTGCACAATCATATCGGATGTCTTAACCAACAACGCATAAGGCAAAATATGTACATGAATTCACAAATAGTTCACAAGAGTTTAACTTCAAAACTAATTCATGGAGACATCACATACCAAGTATTTGAACACCAAACCAGGCGATTTTACAAAGGTTAAGGTTAGCCATACATACCTCAATAAAGCTTTCCCTTACTCTTTTACAATTTCCGGAACTCTTAGCACTTCGATCTATTGAGTAAGAATTAACAAATTAAATCGAGAATTAGAGATGAGATTGAGACTCTAGCTTGATTCAAGCATATTGAAAACCCCTAGAGGTGCAATTTATATCATTTTGTACCCTACTTTATTTCACTACTTCCCACTATTCTAAGATTTGATATGCATGCAAGGAATCCATTGTTATACCCATGAATAACCTTACTAGTGACCCCTTATATCTGAGAATAAAACAAATAAGAGTTGGGTTGACGAAGTCTTACCTCTTGAGATGATGGCCTAGGGGTCTTCACTTGATTTTCTTCAAAGATTTAGCCCAATCTTATGGAGTAATTTGATGGGGAGACTTTCCCTATCTAAGAACCCTCTCTCTCTCTCTAGGAATGCTCAGAAGAATGCTCAAAATGAGCTCTAACCCTGGATATATCGATATGGAAATCGGGTCAAAAATTAGAAAATTGGAGCCCTGAGTCAAGTATGCGGTCGCATTTGCGATCGCATAGTCAACATGCGGTCCGCATAATGGACCGCAAAAAGGCTCCCCAGAAACTAAACACTCTGACTCAGTCTGCGGTAAGAATGCGGTCCGCATTCATGTTCTGCGGTCGCAAAGTGCACCGCATAACTGACCCTCGCAAAACTCAAAGGAAATTATGCGACGACTATGCGGTCCGCATTTCGATTATGGGACCGCATTTCGACCGCATAACTGACTTCAATTATAACCAACGTTCTGCCTTACTCTGCGAAAGATATGCGGTCCGCATTTTGATTATGCGACCGCATTCTGGACCGCATTTCTGGCATTTTTCTGGAAACTTATTCTTAACTTTTTAATACATTATTCAATCTAAAAAGGTCCGCGCCGCGGCGAGCTTGCTCGCCGTGAAGCATATTTATTAATTTCTAACACATGTTCCTAACTTGACACCACGGGATCCGGGTTTTTGAGTAGGGATTTTACGAGGCCTTACATTTTTCTTTCTCTCTTTTTTCTTTCTGTTGCTTTGATTCCTTGTGTGAGCAACTGACAGTGTTCTATGTCCTGTGACAACTGTTTCTCATTGCATGCTTGTCTTGGCATTCTTGAAGGCATATCGGGAGGTCTTTATTCGGAAGGCTTTTGGATAAGGTTGAAAAGAAAGGTCGACATGAAGGCTCAAAGTAAACTCCAAATGAGGGGTTATGGACTTACAACTCTTGGGATCGACTCTTTTAGAAGTGAAAAAATATCTGCCCCAGTTTCAGCTATTGGGAATTTTTTTTTCTTTGAATTCTTATTTGGTTGGACCGAACCGTGAGGTTGCCTACGTATCCTTATTCTTAAAGGAATCAGGTCGAACGTAGTTCAAGCATCTGATCTAACTAATTTTTTTATCTTCTTTCTGTTTCTCTTCTTTTCTATTATTCTTTTTCCTTTTTTTGTTTGCCCGAGCTTCTATTTTTGAGGGAATGGACCTTTGACAATTCTTTTCTTCTTTTTTTTTTCACTTGAAAATTGCCCCAGTTTGTACTCTTGGAATATGAACTTTTTTTCTTTTTCTTTTTCCCTTTTTTATTTTTTTTACTCTTGAATCTAAACTTAATTCCAAAAGAGGGTGTTCAAAGAAAAATAACACAGGCTCAAAGGGGTGACAAACGGTATAACGTGTTTGGGTAGCAGAAAAAGGGCCTCCCAGCCTCGAGAACGCCAAACCAATTATCCTTTTGCAATCACAACATTGATGAACATGCGTGTCTTCTTGGTGTGTCGTGGTCAAAAAACACTTTCCATCCCTTAATGTCCAACTTTCCAACAGACTTCAATTGATTAAACATCCTCAAGCCCGATCTTCACAATAATTTGAAGGTGAATTTTACTCGACCTTAATTCCAAAGTATTTCAAATCTTTATTCATCCTCAAAAATGTTTTTTTAGTTATCCAATTCCAGTTTAAATCAGTTTTCTAAGATCTAGCCAAAAATTCTGCATGCATGTCATGTCACTTGAACTAGCATAAAAAAAACTATGCACAAAATGGATACAAAGTGACCGTTTTTTTTTTTTTTGGAATAAAGGAAGGCAGTGTCCTATAACACAAAAAGAAGAAGAAAAGTTGACAAAATAAGCTACCATGGCTAAAGGAGGAGTGACTTTCCAGTTACTAAGAAATATCTTGGCCACACATTCTCACATCAACATTACTACGGCATTTGAACATTTTGATTGCTTTGTATTCAACACTCAAATTTTTACAATCATCTCGAGCAGCCCATGTTTTATTGCTCAAATATGGTAAAGTCGACCCCATATTTGCCTCCATTTTTATTTTCACTGCCAACTTGCCTACTAGCCTTCTCGTGACTTTGGGTCAACAACTGTGGTGCTTGTTCCATTGGTTGAGAAGATATTTTTATTTCCAAGGTTTCTTGGATTGTTCTAGCGACTTGCCATTGCAAACCAACAAACCGACCACCTTTGACTAGCTTTTATTTCAAAACAACAACCATGTTAGAATAAATACTCTTTCTTTCTTTATTTCTTTTTTTTTTAAACATTCGATCGAACCTGATGTGGGTTGCCTACGTATCATGACCCCGCATAATTTAGATCTTGCATAGTTCGGGAAGATTATGAATAAACTACTTTTTTTATTTTGAATTTTTTTTTAAATTTCTGGGAGAAAGACTTGTAAAGAAGAAAGAATTTTTTTTTTGTTTTGATTTTCATATTTTTTTGGAATTTCGAAAGAAAAAGTTCTAAAGAAGAAAGAAAAATATTTTTGGATTTTTTGGAATTTTATTTTGAATTTATGAAAGAGATGCTTGTAAAGAAAAAGAAAATATTTTTGAATATTGAATTTTCTTTTCAATTTTTGAAAGAAGAATGAAAAATATTTTTGAATTTTGAAAAATATTAAAAGAAAATATTTTTGTATTTTTTTATATTTAAAATTGGGGTCTAAAAGAAAGACTTTCTAAAGAAGCAAGTAATGAAAAAATATTTTTGGATTTTTTAAAAATGGTGGGCCAGAACCAATGAGGTTTGCCTATGTATCTCACATCCGGTGAGAATTAGACCCGTGTAGTTCGCCTGTTTTGACGAAAATAAAAACCAACTATTTTTCAAATAGAAAATTTTGTTAGAATTTTGGTAGAGTTTCTGTATATTTCAAATACCTACCTCTCACTTTTTTTTTTATTTTCTTTTTTTTTTCATTTTTTTTCCCTATTCTAGAAGCCAGTCAACATGCAAGCCTGAACAGACAGATATGCAAGTAGCACGTAAGATGCATCAGGATGGTCTTTTTCATTTAGGTACACATGTCCTAACGGACCCAACCCCTGTGTTGAGTCCCTAAGGTCAAATGCACGTGATGCAAACAAACGTACCTATTAGGGATCCGGCATGAGGCTATGTTATTCTAAGTTCAAAACCCGAGTATGTGTTCTAGACTGTGTACCCGAGCGGACAACTCGAGCCGAGGAGGGGGCTACGTACCGGAAACCAAAAGGCCATCCGACTTAGTAACTTGTCCGAGCCTCTTTCTTATTTCAAGATATGACACTAACAGAATAGGGAGTCTCGACCAGTGAGCACATCCCCAGAGATGAGAAGAGAAGGGTTTCGTAACAGTTTTATATACAGTTCAGATAATATCAAAGCGGTAAAAAGCAATATTTTGCACACTAGGCCTACGCGTGTAATGAAATCAGATAACAAATAAAGCCAAATACAACAATTATTCCAAGCTCGAATTCTTGAACCATGAACCGAAGTTCTGGGTTTGGGTCCCCAGCAGAGTCGCCAGAGCTGTCACACCTCTTTTTTCCTTACTACACCCTCGGAAAGGATAATGTATAAGGGAGTTTTTCCACTTTCAGTGACATTTATTCGAAATGAGATTATTTATTTATCACGGTCGCCACTTGGGATGGTTTATTTGGTGTCCCAAGTCACCGGTTATCGACATTCCATGTGAAGTCTGCGACCAGAAATTCTGAATAAGGAATTCTGTTAACCCGAGGGAAGGTGTTAGGCACCTCCAGATTCCGTGGTTCTAACATGACCGCTTACACTATCATAATTGGCCTATTATCTGATTTTAATACATGTTTTAGCCTATGGTACAATTTTTACTTATTAATTGCTTTTAAATATTTTTAGGAAGATTAAACGATATTTAAAACATGTCTTGAACCACATCACATGGTTTGGGCAGATTTGGGTATAGGCTTTGGACTCAGTATTAACTTTGGTCCAATTTCACTAGACAAACCTTTCTTTTCCAATTCTTTCTTTTATTTTCTAATTTTTACTTTTTTTAATTAAAATCCTACAACTTAAAAAAACACCAAAAGTGTGAAATTAAACTAATTATCTAATTATAAAAATTATAAAAGCTGACTAATCCTAAATTAAAAGAGAAAAAATTAATAAAAGGAAAAAGTATAAAAATGAAGCACTTTTTGGTGATTTTTAATTTTTAATAAAACAAATAATTATTGGTCAATTCTAAAAAATGTAAAAACTAAATCCTAAATGCAATGCATGATTTTTTTTTTGTATTTTTCATGATTTGAATAGAACTTAAACATGCACAAAAATTCAAACAATTAAAAATTCTACAAAAATTCCTAAAATGGAAAATAATTAACAAAAAATTTATTTTTCTTGGAATTTATAGGAGTTTAGTATAGGGCAAAAATCACGTGCTGACACCGACTTCGTTTTCCCCGATCTCCTTCCTCTCTTGGAGCTGGATCTGAGTCTATCCGCTCGATGCTACTTGGTGGCAACCTCTATTGAATATCATAGTTGTTGCTCTTTCGGGCCAGTGATCCCATGTGCCTCGTGGTTCCCGCGCCGGGCCACAGTTTTCTTGAAGGGGTTTTGGTCGAATAGGTCCGAGCCGCCTGGTATTCCAGGTTTCGCTTATGGTGATCACGATGCTTGGTACAACAATGCTGAAACCGTACTCTACCAGGCGAGGTTTCCGTGCCAGTTTTGTCTTGTTAAATCTGGTACCATTGGAGGTTCCTCGAGGGTGCTGTCCTCGGGCTATGCTTTATTGTTGCGAGGTGGGCTACACCTCGAGTCGTTCCTTCCGTTTGCAGCGTACGGATGATGCCTCTATCCGCTCGGCATTAGCTTCTTTGTCGGGAGTTTGTATGGGCATACCGAACCTGAAAAGGTTCCTGAACGCTCGTCTACGACCCTTATTTGGGGCTGTTGTCGGGTGCGGGCATCCAACCAGGCCTCGGCACGGGTATCTGACCAGGCTTTACTTAAAATGCCCTGGAGCCGTTGGGTATGCTTCATTTAGGCTTTGGGAAAAGCCTGCGTTGCCCGATCATCAGAAATTGGGAGTGGTCTAATTCGTCCTGTTAGAGAGTGGGGTGCGGCATCCCGCGGTATTTTATTTCTTCTTCGTTCGGCCTTAGGTGCATTGGGCCCTCTTGGTATTGCTTTGATGGTGCCGGTGCATGCTTCCACGGAGGACCACACTGGTATGGTAAGCGGGTTCGTGAGGTTAGGTGTCAAGCAGTGGCGTTGCATCATGGTTTCTTTCGGGAGAGTCTCTTTGAATCTCCTTAACGGGACGGGCTCGAACTCAACATTTTAGAGGTCACTGTCCCTGGATGAGCATGCGTAAGTGGTGATGCACACGTAAGGATCCGAGGTCCGGTCACACCTAGAGAGATTCATCGTTCCTGATTATTGTGAAACGAGTTTCGGGACCGTATCTTCGGGAGACGGTTGCTGTAAGAGCTTCCACGAGCCTGATTCGATCCTTTCGAAGAGGTTCCCCAACATCCTTATTGTGACGGGGTAGGTTGTCGATCTATTGTTGCTCGATTTCTCGGATACTCGCTCGACGTAAGGAGATATTTTTGGTGCTGTCGCGTTGGGAGTCTCTGGGTGATTTTGTAGCCGAGCGATAGCCAACTGTCGTTCCTACAACTTTTCAAAAATAATATGAAGACTAACTTCTTATTTTACTCGGGCCGGGATTTTTTGGGCTTCCTGTTGGTCAACATGCTGTATGCCACCACTATTGCGCGAGGCTTCGTTGACCCGTTGCACGGCGTACAAGCCCACGTCCTCTTGAACCAATCTAGATGTGCTATCTAGGTCCTACGGTGTCGCGCCAGCCGTTAGAACAACCATACTATTTTCTATGTGATTTGCGGGGTGGTCGTTCTCGATTTCGCTTACCGAGCCGGATATTAACCTGAAATCAAAAGATCTTGGGCAAGAAAAACTGTGAAAGATAACATGCGTTTGTGTGATAAAACTAGCAAGAAAATAATCACTATTATTTTTAGTCCCGCGTTGGGCGCCAAACTATTTATCGTGAAAATGGTAACAACAATTAAATTTGTAAATGGGATTCTAAAAATATATGATCTATTCTCGAGCTAGTTTGTTAGGGCAATTAGTGTTAAAAGTGTGAATTATGATGGTGAAAAGCTAGTTAAACGAGGTAGTGATCGAACCAAGGAGGCATGTTTCCCGGATGCAAAATGAGCCAAGCTCGAGCTATCGGGGGCAATAGGGAATGGGATAACAGGCGGAAGTATGGCTAAGCAAAGCTCTAAGTTACCAATATTGAGAAAAATATCAAAGAACAAATAAGAAAACAAGAAAAATGCTAAGGCGGCCTCGGGCCAATGAGAATGAACAATTCTAGAAGAAAGAGAGAGAGAGAGAGAGAGAGAGAGAGAGAGAGAGAGAGAGAGAGAGAGAGAGAGATTATTGCACTTGTGGATAAATGGAGCAACATCAGTCCCTTACAAGTTGGGATGAGTCGCCTTTATATAGGAGGGGAACTCGGCTATAAGTACATGTATATTAATTACAAAGTACAGAGATGGGATGGCTTGATGTGGCGCCTCATCGTAGGCTCTAAATAGGTTAGGCCTGTCAGATATAACCATGTGCATAGGGGGCTTCCCTATGTGTCCTAGCTTCGTTCTTTGTTTCCTCTTAGCCGGGCTTCGGTGAGCCCCGAGGTCGAGAACTCGATCGCATCCTCCTGCCCTCTGGGTCTTAGGGCAAGCCTCTGAAATGTCACAATAGCGAGAAATCAAGTCTTTTGATTTTGCCGCGTACACTCTCTATTAATGTGCCATTTGTAGAATGTTTGGAGCAAATTCGCGGCTATGCCAAGTTTATGAAAGATCTTGTGACCAAGATAAGGTCGATGGTTTTTAAAATTATCAAGGTCACTCATCAAGTGAGTGAGATTGTTCATTCCATGGCTCCTAAGTTGGAGGATCCCGGTGCTTTCATGAATCCTTTTACTATTGGAAGTGCCAATTTGGCTAAAGCTCTTTGTGATCTTGGGGAGAGTATCAATTTTATGCCCTACTCGGTGTTCAAAACTTAGGGGAATGGGAAACCAAGACCCATATTTGTGAGGTTGTAAATGGTCCATCGTACCATGAAGAGGCCATTGAGAGTGATTGAGGATGTGTTGGTCCGAGTTGATAAGTTTATTCTTTCGAATGACATTGTTATTATAGATTCAGAGGTTGATTATGAAGTGCCTATAATTCTTGGGAGGCCTCTTCTTTCTACCGATAAGTCCCTCTGTGATGTGGAAGCCGGAGAACTCACTTTCTGGATCGGTGATGAATAATTGGTATTCCACGTGTGCAAGTCTATGCGTCAACCAAATAGCAATGAAGTGTGTTATTTTGTGCACTTGGTCACCAATGTCATTATTAATGAAGCAGGTGCTACAATCAATGTTGGTAACATGTTGGAAGCCGTATTGCTCAACCTTGATGATGAAGAGATGGATGGTTCATGGAATGTGTGAACTCTTTGCAAGGAATATGGTCTTAAAACTATGCACCCCAGAAGTTATCTTTGGATCTTGAGAATAGGAAGAATACTCCTACAAAGCCTTTTATTGAAGAGCCACCTACTTTGGAGTTAAAACCATTGCCACCCCACATTCGGTATGAATTTCTTGGCCCATGTTCTACTTTACCAGTTATTATTTACTATTGTTTGACCAACGTGCAAGTTGATTCCATATTGGCAGTGTTGCAAAAGAGAAAGAAAGCTATTGGTTGGACTTTGGCGGACATTCAGGGTATAAGCCCTGCATTTTGCATGCATAAGATCAAGTTTCATGATGGTGCCAACCCATCCATTGAACATCAAAGAAGACTTAATGAAGCTATGCAAAAGGTAGTCAAAAAGGAGATTATCAAGTGGTTGGATGTCGGGGCCATCTACCTCATTTTCAATAGTTCATGGACCTCTCCAGTTTAATGTATCCCGGAGAAAGAGGGCATGACGATTGTTACTAATGATAAAAATGAGTTGATTCTTACAAAAATGCTCAATAGTTGGAGAGTTTGTATGGATTATCGCAAGCTCAACAAAGTCTTAAGGAAGGATCACTTTCCTCTTCCTTTCACGGATCAAATGCTTTATAGATTGGCCGGCCACACTTTCTATTATTTTTTTACGGATACTCGGGCTACGACAAAATTCTTATTGCTCCGAAATATAAAGATAAAACCACTTTCACATGTCCATATGGTTCTTTTGCTTTCAAGCGGATGCCTTTTGGTTTACCAATGACATTTCAACAGTTTATAATGGCTATTTTTACGGATATGGTGGAAGAATACATTTAGGTCTTCATGGATGAATTTTTGATGGTTCGAGATTATTTTGATGATTGTCTCTAAAATTTTGACAAAGGGTTGGCTAAATGTGAGGAAACAAATTTGGTACTCAATTGGAAGAAATGTCATTTCATGGTTGACGAAGGCATTATCCCTTGCCACAAGATTTCAAAGAATGGTATTGAAGTTGATAAGGCAAATATTGAAGTTATTTCTAAGCTTCCACCCCTCTCCTCAGTGAAGGATGTGTGGAGTTTCTTGGGTCATGCAGGTTTCTATCAGCTTCTCTAAAGTCGTGAACCCATTGTGCAAGCTCCTTGAGAAGGATGCTAAGTTTCATTTCAATAATTATTGTATGAGAGCTTTTGAATGATTGAAGCTCAATTTGACAACTACTCCTATCATTTCCTCTCCAAATTGGAGTTTTCCGTTTGAGCTCATGTGCGATGCAAGTGATATAGCGGTTGGGGCCATTTTGGGGCAACGTATCAGCAAAGTTTTTCATTCGGTTTACTATGCTAGTAAGACCATGAATAGTTCCCAAATCAATTATATTATTACGGAGAAAGTGCTCATTGCTATTGTGTTTTCTATTGAGAAGTTTCGCCCGTACTTAATGGCTTCCAAAGTTATTGTTTATATAGATAATGCGACACTTCGCTATCTTATGAGCAAGAAAGAATCTAAAACTCAATTGATGAGATGAGTAATTTTATTGCAAGAGTTTGATATTGACATCCAAGATAAGAAGGGAAGTGAAAATCAAGTAGCGAATCACTTGTCTCATTTGTAGAAGGAGGGGAGCCACATGATGGCCTTAATATCAAGGACTCTTTTCCCAATGAGCAACTTTTGGAACTTCGAAAGGAAGAGGTACCCTGGTTCGTAGATTTGGAAAATTTTCTTTTGAGTGGTATCCTTTTGTATGAGTTCTCTTCAAACCAAAGGAAGAAGCTCAAGAGGGATTGTCAAGACTACTATTGGGATGAACCATACCTTTTTCGGATTTGCACGGATGCAGTGATTCGGAGGTGTGTGCCGGAGGAAGAACAATGCGAGATTCTTGGGGCTTGTTAGTATTCTCCATATGGTGGTCATCATGGTGGAGCGAGAAAAGCGGCTAAAGTCATAAGTTGTGGCTACATGGATGCAAATGAATTGGTGAAAGATATGATGAATGTCAACAAGCCGGTGTAATTTCAAAGAAACATGAGATGCCTGTTACAACCATCTTTGAGATTGATATCTTTGATGCTAGAAGTGTAGTGGCTTTCTTAAAGAATAATATTTTTACAAGATTTGGTACTCCACGCTCAATCATAAGCTATGGGGGGTTACATTTTTGCAACAATGATTTGATACTTTACTTAACATAAGTATGATGTTACTCATAAGGTCGCAACTCCCTATCACCAAAAGCTAGTGGTCAAGTGGAAGTCCCCAACCGGGAAATTAACAGTATTTCATCTAAGATGGTGAATGCAAATCAAGCGGATTGGTCCCAGAAGCTTGATAATGTTGTTGCTCTATGGGCATATAGGACAACTTACAAAATAACTATTAGAATTTCTCCATACCAGTTGATGTTTAGGAAAGCTTGTCATCTTTCAATGGAGCTAGAGCACAAGGAAATGTGGACTTTGAGGAAATTAAATCTTTATTGGGATGTAGCCGCTAACTTGCGAGTTACACACTAATGAATTAGATGAGTTCTGGTACATACATATGGGAGTTCGTCCTAGTACAAAGAAAAGATAAAATATCTTTATGACAAGTATATTTTGATCAAGGAGTTCAAGGACGGTGATCTATTGTTGTTGTTCAACTAAAGGTTGAGAATGTTTCTTGGGAAGCTCAAGTCAAAGTGGAGCGATCCTTTTGAAATTGTTGGTGTGACACCTTTCGGTGCCTTGGATTTTAAGAACAAGAACAATAAAATATTTTGAGTCAATGGTCAGCGGGTGAAGAACTAGTTGGGAAGAGTTGGAGAAAGCAACGTGGTGGCGGTTATCTATCTCGCTTGAGGATTCTATGATATTATGTCGCTCCAATAAGGCGCTTTTTGGGAGGCAACCCAAGTTCTTTTTCTTTTTCTCTTTTAGTTAGATATTATTAGTTGTTTTTAACTTGTTTTGAAGTGTGCTGCAGGGATAAGTTTTAGATGAGAAATGGTAGACAAGGTTGTATCATCCAGGCCAAAAATGCGAACTGCATTTTTTCTTTGTGTGGCCGCAAAAAAGAAATGTTGACCGCAGTAACTTTTGTGTGGACGTAAATTTCCTCTACGGATCACACTTGTAAGAGTCAATCTTAGGTGCTAAATGGAAGGTTCCCTAAACTTTTCTCCCAACAGTATAGAGTAAAAGTGCAGACTTTCACAAATTATGTGGTCGCAAAAGTACACCATCAGAGGGGTGGTTGTACTACATTGTTAGGAGAGCGGTCGCACTTGAAAAGTGCGAATCACACAATTATGTTTTTCAATGATGATCAGGTAACAGAGTGCGGACTGCACTTGTAGTTATACGGTCACACTCGCCTCTCTAACCCTCAATCTTCTTGGAGTATAAATAGAATGGTAGCCTCCCCTTTTACACTTTTCCCACTCTTCACCCTCACACTGTTACTCTGAAAAGTTGCTGATTACTTGAAATTTGGATCACACACAGCCCTTCACTCACTTGAATCTCAGTACACTATCACAATCTGGTATACATTACTTTAATTTTGTTGATTTTATTTTTTGAATTTATTTTGAATTTTTAAATTTTTTGGGGCCACTTGTTATTACATTCCTTCAATGTATCCATATGAGGTAGTTTAATATTGGAAAACTGATAAAACATTGGGTTGGGTTGATTGCTTATCATGTTTATACCATGTTGTCCAACATAATTTTTGCATAATCTTGGTTAATAGACCTGTCCTCTCATTGTTATTGACTGTGCGGATCACATTTAAAATTGCGTGGTCCGCAAACTATTGTTTAAAGTAACTAGTATTCTTGTTATTTGTTTGGCCGCACTTTAATAGTGCGAACCGCAGATTTTGTAATGTGGCCACAAATTAAGTCCGTATTGTTAATCAGAGACCTACTCTCTGAGCATATCAAGTGCGGATTGCAAAACTTTTTATACGGACTGCAGATGTTTTTTGCGGCCACAAAAGGCAACCACACTGTCAATTAGAGAAGATGCACCTGAGAGCCCAACACACTTGTGCTAAAGTGTGGCCCGCATGTGGAATTGTACGGTCTGCACTTCAACTCTGCAGACATCACTTCTAAATAGGCAGACCGCATCTGACCCTTTTCTACTGCATTCACTGCTTCTATGATGTCTTGACATAATTACATGACTCTTAATTGTTTGCAAAATAAAAATCAACTGACAAGTCTCTTGGTACATATAAAGACAATGGTGCGATCAAGAGGTCGAGGTGAATATTCAAATGGAAAAGGTAAATCTTAAGGCAGGTCCAGAGGTGCCATGCACCCAAGTGTATGATGAACAGTTACATAGAAGAAAATTGTAGGTCGGGGGAAAGGTAAAAGCATCTTAGAGTCTATTTCTTATGCCCCGTCTAGGGATGCCTCAGATGGGAATTCTGTGTCTTTATCGGAGGAGCACACTATAAAAAAATCTAAGCCATAGAGGCAGTCCGAGCCTCTAGATGTTCCTTCTACATCTCAACTCACCTCCCAAGGTTTAGAGAGTGATAGTCATGAGTCTAACGCGGCTTTTCCTGGCTCTGCTTTTGATGATGCCCCAGATGATGGGAGAGGGAGAGCAAGTGCACAGACAGGCACTGCTCAGACAAAGAAGAAGGTTGAGTGGGAAGACAGATTCTTGAGTTTGCAACCATATCCAGACTTCCTAATGTGGTGGAAGGAGAGATCTATGACTCACGAACAGAAATTCCTCCTCATAGACTTAGACAAATACAACCCCCGCAGTCTTAGTGTGGTTTACCAATATAAAGGGGTAGATGCATTTTAGTGAGAAACTAATGGATGTGAAGGAGCATCGTTTCTAGGAATTTTATGCTAACACAACACATATTCTCAAAGGGACAAAGATTACAAAGGTGCACAACTTGAAAGTGAAATTTGATCAGCACATTCTGAATGCATACTTGGGGATTGATGATGTGGAGGCAAAGGAGTATTTGGAAAAGTTGGCTCTGAAGGAGGAGGCTAGACCATGGATTGCAGAGATTCTTGCACCAAACCTATTCCCCATTGGATAAGTGCTAGTTTCCAATCCTCCAGAACACTCCGAGCTTCGAGACAAAAGGGCGACAAACCTTTGTGTGCATCATACTTGACTTCCACGAGCTATATATATTGGAAGCCTTTATCATGGCCGGGTGCCAAATCAGTATGGGTGTCATGATATCTGCCAACATATCATTTGTGGCATAGAAGGGTAACGCATCTTACCCCTACCCCATCATTATTACTGAGCTGACTGATGCGAAGGTGGAGTCCAGGACATTTGAGACCAAGGTCAAGCTGACAGGGCCATTTAAGTGGTACAAGATGCAAGATCTGAGGAACCCAAAGAAGAACATTCAACCTTCTACTACTACTAGCAAGTCGGATGAACCAGTAGTGGTAGCTCCTGATCCGTCTGATATTCTATCTACTTTGGCCGAGCCTTCTGCCAGTGCCGCAACTGCTATCCCTAAGCCACCATCCTTAGCCCCTACTACAGTGCCTACTCTGGCTCTTAGGCTATGTTGCCTATGCCTACATGCCCGTTGTTTACCTTGCGGGTCTCATAAACATTTGTGAGCCTCAACAACTGGATGCAGGCAGCTACTTCAAAGCTATCTGAGATCTTCAGTACAATTTCTAGGCAGTCATCTGCACAGGCACCATTAGATCCCTCTGATAGAGATAAGAAGCTCACCACGATCTTGGAAAATTAGAGGGTGATTATGGAAACACTGTTACAGTATGTTGCAGTGATTGAGCGATTGACCAAGCAGGTAAAGAAGATGAAGAAGACACATGCCAAAAAGAATTCAGTTGATGCACTCCGAGCTAAGGAGATTTGGATAGCTGAGGCCGGTGACCTGCCCTTTCACATGCTACTAGACCACGCCCAGCCTCACCCAGCTCCATCTTCTCATGAGGATCCCACTGCTCAGACTTAGAAGCTGTGCCTTGCATCCGACGCTACCGAGGCAGTGCGTGATATGTTCAGCTCTCAGACCGCTCCCACACTTGATGATGACATTTAGTTAGCTAAGACAATTGAGACTGATGATGCTGGTGACACTGTGATAACTAAGGACACTTGGTGAGTTTCTTCGCCCTTCTTGCTCTTTGATCTTATTTTGCTAAGTATTGGGGATAATGCTTCTTTCTATTCGGGGGTGAAGTATATTTGATGATGATTTGATACATTTGACAACATTAGGATGCAATAATTGGATGATTACACTTTTTGTTTATCTTTAGTAGTTGTTACATTTGTAAGCATTTTTAGTTATTTACCTTTAATTGTGTTTGGTTTATTAGCTTTTATGTTTTTCTTATTAGTGTTGTTGATACCCAATTTTTCCTCACATATTTTTAATACACATATATATATACTTTCAAAATAGCACATATATAGTTATAAGCATGCATAAGTATTTTTATAATTTTTCTATAGTTCTAAAAGATCCAAATAAATTTATTTCTTCCCTTTTTATTTATAAAATATCCTATAATTACCTTTCATATTACTTTTGTGGTGATTTAGCCATTTAAATTCATTATTCATGCCAACATAGTGTTTAAATATTTTTAGTGTATTTTTGTAATTACATTTAGTACTAATGTATAATTATATTATTTATGCATAATATGATCTTTTTTATATTTTTAAAATATTAAATAACTATTTCAAATCATTTTAGTACACAAATATATTTTTGAAATTTATTTATTATTTTTCATAAATTATTTAGTTATTTAAAATAACTATTTAAAATCTAGCCCTATTTTATTTCAATTTTGGTCTTAATTTAACCTAATACCCAGCCCAATTTTAAACCCAAAATATACCTAGCCCAATGCCCATCTGCCCCAAACTAATACTCGAGCAAATCTTGGCCGTTGATCATTGTGATCAGAGGTCCAGATTGGCCCTTTCCTAAAATAAACCAAACGACCACCCAAAACCCTCTCATGTTTTCACCCAATGCCGCCCTGAAATCCCTCTTCTCTCTCAAAAGCTCTCAAATCTAACCCTAATCGGACCTCACGTCGCTCATCTATGGCTATCTATGGTGGCTTCTCACCACCCCCAGGCCTTTATTAGCCTCTCTTGTACTGGTATCACCATCTCTAGGGTCCTCAAGGGGCCAGGGTTAGTTTGTTTGCATCTATGGCCATTTCTTGCCTATTTCAGGCTGCCTAGGTTTGGTTCCGAGTGAGATATTTCTATATCTATAGGTTTCTAGGTTTGCTTCTTCATCTCTGTGATTGTTCTTCTCAAAAACCTAATTTCTTTCTTCTGAACTTCTTAGATCTGTATAGATCTGAGATGGTTTGGACCTATTTCATATGAGTTTTACAATAACTTTTTGTTTTTTTACACGAATCATATGATTTTTCATTTTTCTTAAACTAGGCTCTCCGAAAATTTCTTTTTCTGTTTCTATATATTTTAACCGATTTTGTTAGGATTGATCTAACTTCAACTCGATTATACTAAAAGCCCTAATTTTTCTCGACTCAGTTTCTGAGTTATTTGCGTACTGCCTTTGTTCTTGCCTTGGTTCTTGTGATTTCTCTTTAGCCATTTAAATGTCTCGTGATTTTCTTATCCTAATATGCCTCTACTAAGTTCTTGGTTCAACTTTTCTACTAATCCTATATTTCATGTTCATTCTGACTGTTCTTTCTTGCTTTATGTAAATTGTTTGTGATATTTGCTGACTATTTATGTGATTTCCTCCTTAATTAAACCCTGATTATTTTGAAGTTCTTATTTTTAGTTTGAACTGAGTCATTTTCCCTAACAAAGTCCTTGATTCTTATTTCACTCGGTTTGACCGAAATTCTTACCTTAATTAGTTCCCTCTTGCCTTATTTGTTATTTGCTGATTCTTGCTAACTATTTCCTTAATTGGACCCCTGTTCATTCACCCTTAATTACCTTACTTGATTTCCTTCCTTAAAATATTTGTCCTGCTTTTACCGTTGATTGATTATCCCTTTGATTAAAGAGAAGACTAACCGATTTACATGTGTGATAGATTCCATGAAGTTCCCTGATTGCTACTCAATTGATCCCTTACCTTATTTTGTTCAACTCTTGATTACTATATAAACACCCTCCTATTGTCACTTGAGACACGAACAATAGTTCAAAAACTACCACTTTTACACTCTAAACAGGCTCTCTTTGTGCTCTCTTTGCTACTTGTGATCCCTGTTATTCTAGCCGGCTACTAGCCAAGGCTGGCAATTGCACAATACCTTGCTCATATCTTGTGTTTTCCCGCTTTAATTAGGTATGCTTCTGATTGATTTTTAAGAATCAAAATTTATGTGTTACTGCTTTGGTTCATGTGGCCTAAGTCTATTCTTTTTTCTGTTTACTGCTTACCCACCATGACAAATACTACCTACTTAAATTTGTGATCAGTATGTTGTCATACCTCTATTTTATACCCGCAAGGGGTATAAGGGAGTTTTTCCAATTGAAGTGACAATAATCGAAATGGAATTATTTATATTGAAATCAGAGCCACCACTTAGGATAATTTATGGTATCCCAAGTCACCGGTTTTAAATCCTGAATCAAGGAAAGACTGACTTTGTCTTATATTCCACGAACACATAAATCCGAGTAAGGAATTCTGTTAACCCGGGAGAAAGTGTTAGGCATTCCCGGGTTCCGTGATTCTAGCACGGTCGCTCAACTATTATTATTGGCCTAATTATCTGATTTTAAAATACTTTTAAACCTATGTGCATTTTTTAACTTTCTAACCGCTTTTACTGTTTATGGAACAAATCACGATTGTCATACACTTGCGAACCGCGTCACATGAAATGCACCCGCAATTTATAACATGTTTGTTTCTATATTATTCGAAGTTGCGGTCGGGTCAAACGAAATGCACACCCGGATGAGATTTACGTATCGTGACTATTCCACATAATTTTTCACCCATCATCACAAAGGAACAAAAGTAAACAAATATTAAACCAAAGCTTTGAATACATGTTATCCAAAGTCGGAATTACGGCAGAAAGAGACGAACTAACTTGGAATGTGGTATCTTTTTTAATTACAACTTTTCTATACTGAATTAAACTAAAAAAAAAGTATCCAAAATGGTAAAGGGCTTTTTAACTTCAATTCTGCATACGATTAGCAAGCAGAAATCCATAAATGTCCCTGTAGTTCCACTTTCAGCTTCAGCATGTACATATCCAAGCCAAAATAATAACTAGATCCATAAATCAAAACTATAGGACATTTCCACCTCTTGCGTTCTTAGACATCATCAGGATAACTACAGTTCAAACCCAAATCTAGCAGTCGTCATTGATAGGATTACATATTCAAATAATTGTGTTATCGTAAATTAACTCACTACAGGCAACAAAATCAGCAGACAATAACATGCAACTTTCAATCTAAATATCTATTTATCTTGTAATAAGCATGGTTTCACTATGCACAGAGATTTTGTAGAACTAGAATTAAATAAATTATCTCAAATGAGACAGACGTAGCATCAGGAAATGTTACTAACTTATAAACATAGTAATTGAATTCAACAGGATTCACTCACCAAATTCAGAGGTAGTTTCAATCTATTATTCATGGAAAATCAAGCAGGAATACGGAGAATCTTCAAACTAACCTTGAAGTGATATTTCAATCGATTTATTGAAGATTGAGGTTACAAACAGATTTCCGGCATCAAACTTCAATCCGGAAAAACACTAATGATGACTCTAAAGCAGAACTGCAAATTCGGCCACCACGAACGGACCTCGACCGATAATGACTTCAAATCCAATAGAACTCCATCAGTAGTGAGAATCGAACAGAGGTCGTAATTTTCTGTATGAACAAACTCCAGTTTTCAATTTCTAGAGACAATAACGAAATCTGAAGAACCCAGCTCATCGTCTTTTCCGAGATTGAGTTCAGTGGTCATTGGTGAGGGAGATGGCTGGAGATTAGTGGTCTCTTAGGGTGTATTTGGTTGTCCAGGAGCTGAATGGTAGAGGGCTGCTGTGTTCTGCGGCTGGTCTTGGTTGTCTGGCGTGTGGAGGATATATGTTGTTCTTCTAAAGATGGAGTCCAAAAAATGGAGGAATTAGGTAGGGTGTCGGTTGCTGGTTGGGAGATTGCAGCACTGCTTTGCGCTGAAGAAAGTCCAAATCCGATAGGGGCGTCTTGTGAAAAACGACGTTGGTCGTTAGGTCCTTAGGCCTCCTTTTGTGTATTTTCAGCTCTAGGGTCTTATAGGTCTAGAGTCTAGGTTTATATTTTATGTATTTGCTCTTAGGTCCTTAGGGTCTTTTTTTATTCATTTTTTCTCCCAAAAAGAGTCTAGAAGGGTCGCTAGGGTTAGCTTCATGGGTATGGGGTATTGGACTTAATGGGCGTGGGAATTATGGGCTAGGTCCAAAAATTAGACCTAAAAATGGGTTGCTCGAGCCCAAGTTTTATTCTTTCCCTGCGAACGAAATTAAAAATATGACCTAATTTATTAATTAATCTTACTAAAGTAAAATAAATATTAAAATAAGACTGACCGTTAAAACAAAACTATTTTTGATATTTTTCAAGATTAAAATAGCTACTAAACATTAATAAAACTATTTTTTTTGTAATTTTTATTTTCTTGTAATAAAATAAAGAAAAGGAGTAAAAGTGAGTTTAAATAGCTATATTAGGCCTAAATTAAATATTTACGTGTTAAAATATGAAAAATCTTGGGGAGGGTCAAAAATCATATGCCTACACATGTTTCTATCATGCTTGCTTGTTTATTGTCTTGTTTAACATATCTACACATGTAACTAAGCCTGTTTGGTTGAATACTGTTTTTCCTAAACTCTGCTTCTATGTAATCGGCATGCCTTCATTTGTTAATACATGCCCAACATGCATTTAAGTCCTTGCATGTCCTGTTTCACTCCTACTAAGTTAGTCAATCTTCTCAAAGTGATTCTAGCTGTGTGGTTTAGATGTCTTCAACATGTTTCTGCTCTGATCTTTGCTGCATGACCTGTATTCTAACCTACTAGTTCTATAGAACCCCCTCAAAACTCTATGTATCCTGTTGTTTGTATGATTCATTAAGATGTGCTCTCTATGTTCCCAACCCCTATTCCCTTGTGTGAAAGTTGTTCCAAAAACTTGTTCTATGACTTGTGTTCTGATTGCAAATTATTTTCTTCACATTATTCCTCAATCTGTTTAATACTCAAATCTACACCGGTTTTCCAAAAATTATTTTCAGTCCTAAGACCTTTATCTATATGCCTACCTAACTCTTTCAAATCATTATGCACTATCACATTACTCTTAGATTACTAGGTTCTGCCTCTATGATATGTGTACTGCCTTGAGACCCTTGAGATCTCTCTAAACTCTGGCATATCATGGTTGGTACATCCACACTGCACAATAATCAGCTATTATTTTAGAAAGGTCTAGGTGTGAGTACTGCCATGGATCCATGAGGTCGTTTGGGTACTCTGACACACCTAGACGTGAAATTGGCTATGGAACTTTGGGCATTTGAGGCTTGAAAATCATTTGGGCCTACTTCAGGCTCCCTATAGACTAATTTTTGTTCTATTTATGTAATTTTTTATTCAATTCACCGGTTTGTAATAATTTTTGTAAAGAAACAGTGGGGTGATTAGTGAAAAGGGAGGGTAGTTATATATTGTGGGTAAAATTGGGTAGAAACCATGCCTATACGGTCCATGTCGATTCAAATGTGTTTGTTACATTTGCTTTACTTCCACACAATTAGACACCATGCCTATAGGATCTAAACTCGCTTTAATAATAGAGATCATGCATGTAGGGTTAAAATCAGTTCTATTGATATCATGCCTATAGGGGTTCCACTTTTGTTAAATGAATGTTGTTTGTTTTACCTTATGATGAATTAGAAGTCATGCCTGTAAGACTTAAAACACTTCGGTTAGAAAAGTCAATTCAATTTATGTTTATATATTTTGAATTGGTTTAATTAACTAGTCTGTCCGCTTCTTTAATAAGTTTTCAAACGCTGCCTCAATTAATACCGCTAGAAAGCATGCCTGCAGGATCTCAAGTTGTCCGTTTAAAAATTGTTTACCATTTTAATGCATTCCTGATCAATAATAGATACCATGCTCACAGAACATCACTTTTATACATCTAGGCAAGCTTATAGGGCAATTAAAATTCTGCAACTGAAAACCATGTTCTATTATCCGTGATTGCTCATATTCAACTGGTCTAAAATCAGTAGTCAAGCTGAATAGGTCTTTGATACTTTGGTCCTAATTCAATACTGTATACTCTCAACTCACCAAGATATCATGTTCTAAGGTTTTTCTCTTAAACAGTTGATTGAGACGTGCACTTATTTGTTCTGCTTGTGGAGGTAAAATGTGAGCCTTTAATTGTTCCCCCCTAAATGTAATTCTAATTGTTTTGTTGACGCTTAGACTTTTCACCTTTAAACACCTTAGGATGGTCTAGAACTTCCTAAATTAGAGGTCCTGAATACCTCCAGGTCCACAAGTATGGGATGGGTAGTGCATGCATAGGATTTCTTTCAAGGTTCTTAGAACACTTTAGGCTATGACCAAGGAGAGGGAATTGGGTAGTAAGGATATGTTGACTATGCGCTAATTTTACGTATAGCCCTTCATTAGAGAGTGAGTACCGGCCATTGTGTGGATATGATCCTGTAGGCTAACCAACCTAGGACCCTTCTTTCCCACCTCCCATTGTTTAAATGAACTTACTTTTCTTTATATATGTGCAACTTGTTCAAACCTTTTCCCTTGTTTCAAACTTGAATCATACATGTGCTTAGAATGTCAAAACATGCCCTTACTTGCAAGTACGTGGTCAAACTCTTTACCTGTTAAAATGACTGATTCATATAAGTTCGGTTGGGACCCACCATTGTGGACCGCGAGGGGTGCCTAACACCTTCCCCTCAAGGTTATTTCGAGCCCTTACCCTAAATCTCTTGTAATGCAAACTAGTCCATGAGTTAATTACTCTAGGTGCCCTAACGCACCATAATTCGTTAGGTGGCGACTCTTCAAATACCCAATTCCCAAAATGAAAAGAGTTATTCCCCCATGAAATGCCGAAACCCGGATGTTCTCCGCGAGGAGTAAAAAAGGGGGTGCTACAGCATGGCGACTCAGGTGGCGACTCTTCAAATACCCAATCCCCAAAATGAAAAGAGTTATTCCCCCATGAAATGCCGAAACCCGGATGTTCTCCGCGAGGAGTAAAAAAGGGGGTGCTACAGCATGGCGACTCTGCGGGGGATATTATTTAGGCTCTTACCATAACGATTTTATTTTTTAATTAGCATGCTCTATCCTACGTACCTTTCTACTTTACTTGAATTTAAATGTTTTTTAAGTATTTATGACTTCTTTATTTCCGTGAAACTGACTAGTCTCTTTGTTTTCTTCTTCTGTAACTGGCTTTCAATTATTTAAATACTATGTTTATTATTTTCTTACGTGCAAATACTTGATAACATGTTGTTAGTGTTGCATATACTCCACATCATATCTCACTCGTGCGTATCAAAATCCTATAGCAACGCTTGATGAGTGGTTGCACTCTTCAAATTTTTTACCCTTAAATTTGGAAAGGCTTATTTGCGATAAAACTAGTCGATCAACGGTGTAGTCGACGGTTCTGTGCCTTTTCCCCCTCAAGTTGTCCACTTGAGGGTACCAGTCTAGATGCCCATAGTAACCTTACTCTGATCGTAATTGTGCATGCATCATGGTCAAACCTAGCTAGATTAATATATTGTCCACATAATAATCCTTCAAGACAAGCCTTATCCAAAAGTACACTGGGGTTTCCATAATCCCAACAGACACAACCACGCTCTGTGTATTAATTTGGAGAATTAAATGCCACTATGCTAATCATGAATGTATAAATAGACGAGTCTGGTGGAGGATAAGGGACTAACCCTTTTGTTTTGTAGAAAATGAGGCACGAGGTCCCAAGATTCTATATGGTTGGCAACATTCCACCATTGCTGCTATATTGGTAGGAGGACCTTTCCTCAAGTGACAAGAAATATGTAAGAAAGTACTTGGGCATTTTAACTTCTCTACTAGACATTGATCCAAACAATAGGTTGATCGAGGCTTCCACTTTGTTCTAGGATAGTGAAAGGGCTGTGTTCCATTTTCGGCGTCATAGAAATGACTCCACTTCTAGAAGAAATTGGAGGACTTGCGGGATTGACTTGGTATAGGCCCGGGTTACTGGTGCCGAAGCATCGTACTGGTAAAAGGTTTTTAAGATGATGGGGCTGAAGAAAAATGCTTACTTGGGATGCCTGAAGGAATCTTACATACCCTTCTAATATCTGTATGAGAGGTATGTCCATAGTAAGTCATACTGTACCTTCTATGATGAGCTTTCTATCATATCTCTTGGCCACATCCACCACAGAGATTTCTTGTTTATTGTTTGCTTCTTGGGACTGATAGTATTCCCAATGAAAAGGGAAAGAATCCACACTAGGTTGTCCATGGTCATCAAGACTTTAATGTAAGAGATCAATGGATAGACATACACCATAGTCCCCATGATCATTGCCGACATCTACAGGGCTCTGGAGTGCTGTCAAAGAGGGTTGTAACATGTTGCTGTAGTTGTGGTTATTAGAACATCTTCAAAGGGGACAATATCGCCAAGAATTTCTGCGAAGGGCTTGGAATGACCATATCGCCTTCCATCACCCCAAGCGGATGACCTACATTCCGAACATTTTTGCTTAGCCAGAAAGTGCCAAAGAGTACATCGAGTTTTTCGACAACCTGACTGAGGAGAAAGTGCAATGGATGTTTGAATGGTTCCCAACAAACAAATTTATCATCAGATCCAGGGACGCTCCACACTTGGTGCTGATTGGGTTGAGAGAAATATACTCGTATGTCCCTATCCGAGTTATAAGTCAAGCAGGCAGGAAATAGGTTGTAGCAAGGGTTGCCAAGATGAGTCATTTCAGAGCAGACTTTCAAGACGACGATGTCCCTTACAAGTGCCAAGCTCAGCACATGTGGCACTACAAGATCATTGTGGAAAAAAACACCATTGAGCCTGACAGGTATCATGCAGGGTGCAAACCTCTCTACCCAGCATGGTTAGAAGACAAACTAAAGGAATGGTGATGTCAGGAGCCAGTCGAGGGAATAAAACCATAGACGAAGAAGCTGAAGCTCAAGTCAAATACAAAAGGCCGTGTAAAAGGGTCCACGACTCTGAGAATGAGCACCGGGAAATACATGAGAGGAATGTGAGGTTGATCGAAAAATGGAAAGAAATGGCAGTCACTTCCAACAAGAAGTTGGAATATCTGGAACGAGGAATAATGGAGTTGGAGGTTAAAGTCATAAAGAGGATTGAGGATTGCCAGATCACTGAAGGAACTGAAGGAGGACATCTGGCCAGAGCGTACTTGTTACTGGGTCTACGCGAGCTGGGGGACTTGTACAATGGAGTCAAGAAGATCAAATCTGGGAAAGGTCCTTCTGGGACCAAATAGGCTAGATTTATTTGCTTTCCTAAAATGTAATAAGGCCAAGTGCCAGTAGTGACTTGCTTTTTCTATTATCTTAGTGTCATTTTGGGATTCGTCTATTTTTAATATTATGAAATGAGGTATTTATTGGCATCTAAAGTTCTCCAAATCTATTTGTCGCTAGGTCTGCCTCGGGCACAGTGAGGCTCCTAAATTAGGACGCGAATTGACATTCCCGCAATATGAGTTTAAATACTGCAACACTTCAAAATCCTCACTAACTTGTTACCTTTTTTTTTCTTTTTTTTTATTATTCCCATCCCCTTAGGTTGGTTCACTCATACTGACATCATCAGGGTATCATATCAGATCTAGAGGCCCTCTACCTTCTCCTCCTCCAAGCAACACAAAAGGCAAAGGAAAAACAAAAATGGATGACTTAAGTGGTATTTGAAAGGAGAATGTGGAGAACGCAGAAACTTCAGATAGTCGGAGAACTCCAGCACCAAATGATCTAGTCTTGAGATTGGAACAAAAGATACTGTAGCTACAAGGAGAGCTTGAGCAGGTTCGCAACTTGGCGAACTTATGACTTACCCTGAATGTCACCGACATCAACTAACAAAACACAAAGAACACAGCACCTCCCAGAACACATCGAACCAAAACCCACAAAACCCTCATGCACCACATCAATACCAACTCCACCCCAAAATCTCAATCCCTTAACAATACTAACTCCGCCACAACACCACCACCAGTCAATCCAATACCCACCAACCGCCACTTACCACACTCCCCAAAACACGCCACAACCCATTCCCGATCCTCAAAACTCAACCAATGACTATCACTACACCCAAGTACCTGGCACTCATCAAAACAACCCCATATATCTTGAGACCAGACCTTAATCTACTTAACAAACTTCATATGCACCAGAATCCTTAGAGAAGGACCAACTCATTAAAAATATGACTGGAGAGCTCAAGAAATTGACAAGTCGGGTTCAAGGTATCGAAGGCGGCAAAGGGATAAAAGGTTTGAATTATGAAGACCTATGCATACATACAGATGTGGAACTGGCGGAGGGGTACAAACCTCGTAAGTTCGAGATGTTTGAAGGTACAGTAATCCTAGGGTTCATCTAAGGACCTATTGTGACATGTTTGTTAGAGTCGGAAAAGATGAAAAGATCCGGATGGAATTCTTCATGAGGAGTCTTACTGATGATGCTTTGTCCTGGTACATCAGCCTAGATCCTAAGAAATGGTCCAATTGGGTAGGTATGGCATCAGATTTCATGGACCGATTCAGGTTTAACACAGAAAACACACCCGATGTTTTATACATCCAAAATCTTAAGAAGAAACCCACTGAGACTTTTCGTGAGTATGCTACTCGCTGGAGGTCGGAAGCAACCAAGGTCAGGCCATCTTTGGACGAAGAACAGATGAACAAGTTCTTCGTCAGAGCATAGGACCCATAATATTACAAAAGGTTGATGGTTATTAAAAACCACAAATTCTCTGAAATTATCAAACTTGGGGAAATAATTGAGGAAGGCATCAAAATCAGGATGGTATGGAATTGTGAGGCATTATAGGCCACAAATAAAGCATTGCAATCAGGCAGCATATAAAAGAAGAAAGACGTTGAGGCAGTAATGGTGGATCAAGGCCTGAAATATCCACTTATCTATCGAACACCTCCGCCCACATATCAAACACCTCCATCCACACACCAAGAACCACCACCTACATATCAACCATCATCTCCCAAATATTCCCAACCAGCCACTGTCTATCATACCTATAACTCCCAACTACCTCATTTCCAATCGCCTCCGACTTGCAAAAATTATCCAAGAGCAAGACCAAATTTTGACTGCAAGCCACTCAGAAAATACACCACCATCGCTGAACCCATTGACCAACTGTATAAAATGTTGAAATCTGCAGGTTACGTCACCCACGTTCCCGTTGTAACACTAGACTATCCATCCTAATGGGTCAATTATAATAATACTTGTGGGTACCATTCCGGTATGAAGGGCCACACCATAGACGAGTGTCGAGAATTAAAATAAAAAATCCAGATGCTTATTGACAACAAGGTTATACAGGCAAATGAGGCCACACCCAATGTTTGCAACAACCCTCTCCCTGATCATAGAGGCAGTGGAATACATATGATAGAAATGAACGACGATTGGGATCCTAAGGGGTCGATTGGGATTATTCGGGAAGGTGATGAGTTTACACCCTCAGTCACACTCATTCCTATTATAGTACAGACTTAGTCGCCAATCGAGTTTGAGGTAGCCACATCAGTTCCGCTTGAGGTAGAAGTGGCTCGACCCGTAGCCACCCCTGCCCCGTTTGAAGTAGAAGTGATCGCACCTTTTACAGTGGAAGTATCAAGCACACCTCCTTTCAATTCAAAAACAATACCTTGGTATTATGTTGCCGAATCTAGGCAAAAAGGAAAAGCAAAGATGGAGGAATCTGATGCCACACAAGGAATGACTAGGACTGAAAGAATCTATACACCAAAACACCTGGGAGGACCAAGTAAGGATGCCACTGCCAAGCAGCCTGTCATTGAAACAAGGCCAGATGACCTTTGGACGAAAGTACAAGCAAGGGAGTATTCCGTCACTGATCATTTGAACAAAACCCCAACTCAGATATCCATCCTGTCACAGTTACAAAATTAAGAGGCACACAAGAACGCTTTGATGAAAGTGTTGAGCGAAGCTTATGTGCCCAATAATATCATCAGCGAAGAGATTTCTAATATGGTAGGATAGGTGTTGGAAATTCACAAAATTACATTTCCACGAGGTTTAGTTGCTACTTGAGGGTTTGAATCACTACAGGGCATTGCACATTACAATATGATGAGAAAACTACTTCATTGCCAGGGTCTTGGTTGATGGAGGTTCAAGCCTTAATATCTGTCCGTTAGACACTCTGAAAAGATTGGATAAAGGTTTTCATGAAATACGAGAAGGAAATATGAAAGTGAAAGCTTTCGATGTGTCTTAAAGGGCCGCGATCGGGGAAATTAACATGTTCTTGCAGATGGGGACAACTTGGTTCAACGTCGAATTTTAGATGCTTGACATACCGACCTCATACAATCTTTTGTTAGGCCGACCATGGATCCATACCTCTAGGGTTGTGGCATCCACACTACATCAAGTCGTGAAATTCGAATGGAATCGTCAGGAGGTTATGGGAGATGGGAGTAGTCCTATTCACACCAATTAAACCATCCCGGTTATTGGAAATAGAAGAAGGCTAGGAGGAGAAACCTATCATCACATTGAACGTGTCATTGCCATCAAGAAAGATAAATGGTGGAACAGTAAAATAAAGAGAATACTGGAATGGCCTAGGAATGAACCCGGCAAAGGGCTTGGGAAGAATCTCCAGGGTATCACTAAACTGATACGGCTGAAAGGTCATGGCACTACCTTTGGGCTCGGATATCAATACACATGGAAAGAGTATAATGATTAATCGCCTCCATGGCGTGGACCGTACTACCCCCTCGAGAAACCAGTGCGATGTTTGGATCAAGCCTTTCACCAAGCTGATACGATATGAGGAACTGTAGAAGAGGAAGCATTAGCTGGGTTGAAGAATCTGTTCTTGGAAGACGAAGACATGGACTGTAGTGCAATAATTGAGGAGGAGGAGGAGGAGGAAGAAGAAGGCATCACTATTCAGAATGTGGAGAAGGGAGTTGTTCTTAGGAACTGGGCCGCCACACCTTCCCGGGCCCGCCGAGTCCCTACGTAGCTTGGCAGATTTATTTTTGCAGCCACTCTAGGCATTTAAAATTTTTAGTAACTTTGTTTTAAGGACTTTCTTGTTTCAAAATAAATGCTCGGTTCATTGGGTCGTATTTTTCTGGATGTTTTTCAGCTTTAATCAAATGCATTTGCTCTTTATTATTTATTACTATTTTCTACACTTTTTCTTTCTACAACGTTATTATTACTTTTCCTGATTAACTGGTGACTGTGACATGTAATGAGGTGACGCAACTTGAGGATAGTGATTTTGATGAAGAAGACCGGATACCCAAGAAATTTGTCAGGGAGGTGGAAAACTTTGAGAATAAGCCTAAGTCCAATCTAGAAGAAATCGAAGCAGTAAACTTGGGGGATGCCGAGCCCGTCAAAGAGACTGGTATCAACATTCACTTATCACTAATAGAAAAGGAAGAGTACATTCGCTTCTTCAGGGAGTACGAGGACATTTTTGCATGGTCATATGATGACATGACAGGTTTGAGCACGTCCATAGTGGCTCACAAGTTAACTACCAATCCAACGTGTCCACCAGTGAAGCAGAAACTCAGAAAGTTCAAACCAGACATGAGCCTGAAAATCAAGGAGGAAGTTACCAAGCAGATTAAGACAAAGTTCTCAGGGTGGTTGAGTACCCAACCTGGTTAGCCAACATTGTGCCAGTTCCGAAGAAAGATGGGAAAGTCATAGTATGTACTGACTATCGGGATTTAAACAAAGCAAGTCCCGAGGACGACTTTCCACTACCAAACATACACATCCTGATCGATAATTGCACCAAGCATGAACTCCAATTTTTTCTAGATTGCTTTTGGGGTTATCACCAGATCTGGATGGACGAAGAAGACGTAGAGAAAATAGCTTTTATTACACCATAGGGGTATACTATTACAAGAAGATGCCATTTGGTCTAAAGAATGTTGGGGCTACCTACATAAGAGCGATGACAACCATCTTCCATGATATGATACATAAGGAGATAGAGGTGTATGTGGACGATGTCATTATCAAATCCAAGAGGGCCGCAAACCACATATTAGACTTGAGAAAGTTCTTCGACAGACTAAGGAGGTACAACTCAAAACTGAACCCCGCCAAGTGTGCATTCGAGGTTCCCGTGGTAAAGTTATTGGGATTCATTGTCAGCCGTCGAGGGATCGAGCTAGATCCATCTAAAGTCAAGGCTATTCAGGAGTTACCACCACCTAGGAGCAAAAAGAAAGTAATGAGCTTCCTAGGGTGTCTCAATTATATCTGTCACTTCATAGCACAGTCCACAGTCATATGTGAACCCATCTTCAAGATGCTGAGGAAAGATGCCGAAGCTGGACCGAAGATTGTCAGAAAGCTTTTGACAAGATCAAGGAATACTTGTCCACACCATTGGTCTTGGTCCAGCCAGAGCCGGGACAGCCTTTGTTACTCTATCTATATGTATTGGATGGAGCCTTCGAATGAATTCTGGGACAACATGACAAGACAGGAAGAAAGGAGCAAGCCATATACTACTTGAGTAGGAAGTTCACACCTTACGAAGCATGGTACTCTCTGCCGGAATGCACTTGTTGTGCTTTAACCTGGATGGCCCAAAAGTTGAGGCATTACTTCTGTGCCTACACCACATACCTCATATCCAGGATGGACCCTTTGAAGTATATATTTCAGAAACCCATGCAGACCAGAAAGTTGGCCAGATGGTAGATACTGTTGAGTGAGTTTGATATCATCTACGTAACTCAAAAGGTGGTAAAAGGACAAGCATTAGCAGATTATCTTGCTGAGAATCCGGTGGGAGGAGAATATGAACCCTTGAAAATGTATTTTCCTGATGAAGAAGTGCCATTCGTAGGAGAAGACATTACCGAAGCATACAACGGTTGGATGATGTTCTTTGACGGAGCTGAAAATTTCAAAGGAGTGGGCATTGGAGCAGTTTTGGTATTAGAAATAGGTCAACATTATCGGGTATATGCTAAACTCAGATTTCCCTGCACTAACAACATGGAGACTATGAAGCCTACATATTAGGACTCAACATGGCAATCAACATGAACATTCAGGATCTGCTAGTAATTGGTGATTCAGATTTCCTTGTGCATACAAGGAGAGTGGGTCACCAAAAATTCCAAGATATTGCCATATCTGCACCATGTGCAGGAATTGAGAAAGAGGTTCACCAAGATAGAGTTTCGGCATGTACCCAGAATTCAGAATGAGTTTGTCGATGCATTGGCCACCTTGTCATCTATGATACAGTATCCGGACAAGAATTTCATTGATCCCATACCTATAAAAGTCTATAATTAACCGGCTTATTATTCCCATGTTGAGGAGGAAACAGATGGAAAGCCTTGGTTTTACGACATCAAGGAGTATTTGGCGAAAGGAGAATATCCAGAGCATGAAAACCACACTCAGAAACACACACTTCGGAGATTGTCCAATCACTTCTTCCACAGCGGAGGAAATTCCTATAGAAGAACTCGTGATTTAGGACTACTAAGATGTGTCGACGCAAAAGAAGCTTCTAAACTACTTGAGGAGATACATGCTGGGACCTATGGCCCGTATATGAATGATTTTGTCTTGGCCAAGAAGATACTCAAGGCCGATTACTTTTGGATGACCATGGAGATAGATTGCGTCCACTATGTCAGCAAATGCTACCAATGGCAAGTTCATGCTGATATGATAAAAGTGCCGCCAAAAGAGCTCAATGCAACAAGATCACCTTAGCCATTCTCCACCTGGGGAATGGATGTCATTGGTCCGATTGAGCCAACTACTTCAAATGGACACAGATTTATTCTGGTAGCCATTGATTACTTCATAAAATAGGTAGAGGCTGCATCTTACAAAGCTATAACCAAGAAAGTCATCGCAGATTTTGTCAAAGATCGTATTGTTTGCCGATTCGGAGTTTCGAGTCCATTGTTACCGATAATACCGCCAACCTCAACAGTAATCTGATGAAAGCCATGTGTGAAACTTTCAAGATCAAGAACAAGAATTCCAAGCCTATATACCTCATATGAATGGAGCCATGGAAGCCGCCAACAAAAAAATATCAAAAAGATACTAAGGAAGATGGTAGAAAACCACAAACAATGGCACGAGAAGCTACCTTTTGCTTTGTTGGGATACCGCACCACGGTTCACACATCAACCAGGGAAACTCCCTACATGCTGGTTTATGGTACTGAAGCTGTCATCTCGACTGAAGTAGAGATTCTTTCCATGAGAATCATACAGGAAGCCAAACTCAGCGAGGCGGAATGGATAAGGAGCTGCTACAGACAATTGGCCCTTATAGACGGGAAAAGGATGAATGCAGTATGCCACAGTCAGCTTTATCAGAACAGAATGTCCAGAGCTTTCAACAAAAGGGTCAAACCAAGACCATTTGCATCAGGACAGTTAGTTTTGAATAAGATCTTCCCACATGAAGATGAAGCCAAAGGGAAATTCTCTCCCAACTGGAAAGGTCCTTACATGATTCACACGGTGCTAACAGGAGGAGCACTCATACTTGCAGAAATGGATGCAGAAATCTGGCCAAAACCGATCAATTTAGATGCAGTCAAGAGATACTATGCTTAGACTATTTCCTCATCTGTTGTAATTGAACTACACTTGACCTGATTCCCATTCAAGAGGGGATACGTAGGCATCCTTATGGGTTCGGTCATATAATAAAATTTCCATTTCCACCAAAGATTAGAACCTAGGGAAGAATTTTGAGGACCCTCAAAATTCATGAGCAAGTCCAGCAATGACAACTTATGTCAGATAGTCAGAAATCGATTAAGAAATTGGGCATAATATTGAAAAGAATTCTCAAAATTCTCAAGAAGATTCAACAAGACTCGTTACTCGCAAGCGGCCGAATGGTCATCTACTAAACTAAGGCAGAATTTTGATGAGGACCCTCAAAATTCTAACATAAGAAAGTAATAGTGTCTCTGAAATGTGTTACAGTTACTAGTTCATCTAAATTACTTGATATTTCAATATGTTTCTAAATGACTCTATTTTTATCAATAATTGCATATTTTCTAAAACTTTATTTCCGTAGCAGTCGGGTGTTACCCAGGGAAACTCAAAAGAGGGCCTCCAGAGCGGAGCAAAGCAAGGCCAGCGGATAGAAGCACAAACCAACCTCCCCCTCACAAAACTTACAATTTTTCTTTAAAAGCAAGTACATCTGACGTAGAAATAGCGTCTGCAAATATATACACATAACAAGATTACTGTCAATCAGGCCATCAAACACCGAATATATCTCCAGCTAAGACATATGCCATTCTTATTGTTACTTGCTCTTTGCATGGGACTAAGCCCTGTCCCACATACTTTCATGAGGCTAATCCTTGCCTCTCCACATGCATGAAGCTAATCCTTGCCTCCATATTTGCGTGAGGCTAATCCTTGCCTCCCTACTTTCATGAGGCTAATCCTTGCCTCCCTAATTGCATGAGGCTAATCCTCGCCTCTCTGTTTGCATGAGGCTAATCCTTGCCTTCCTATCTGCATGGGGATAATCCTTGCCTCCCTATTTGTATGAGGCTAATCCTTGACTCCCCACTTGCATGAGGTTAATCCTTGCCTCCATAATTGCACGAGGCTAATCCTTGCCTCCCTATTTGCATGAGGCTAATCCTTGCCTCCATGAGGCTAATCCTTGCCTCCCTAATTGCATGAGGCTAATCATTTCCTCCCTGTTTGCATGAGGCTAATCCTTGCCTCCATGAGGTTAATCCTTGCCTCCCTATCTTTATGAGGCTAATCCTTGCCTCTACATATCTTACATAAGGTTAATCCTTGCCTCCACACCTGCATGAGGCTAATCCTTGCATCCCTATCTTACATGGGGCTAATCCTTGCCTCCCCATCTGCATGAAGCTAATCCCTGCCTCCATATTTGCATGAGGCTAATCCCTGTCTCGATATTTGCATGAGGCTAAGCATTGTCTTCTATTTGCATAGGACTAAGAATTGTCCCTCCTTGCATATAAATGTTGCTATATTTTGGTACTATCTATTTGATCTTCTATATGGCTACGCTTTGCCCTCCATCTCGCAAAACTAATCCTTGTCTTGTCGACATCTTATTATTGCATCTCATGGGCTGAAATATTGCTAATATGTCCAAAGACGTCATAGTCTAAAGGCAGCATCCTCATAGCCGGAAGATACCATGCCATGGCCTGAGGATTCCTCGAATTTGCATATTATTATTCAAAGGTGTCATGGTTCGGAGGCACCATCTGCATGGCCCGAGAAAACCATTTCATGGCCTTGGAATCCCTCACTAAACAATTCATGGCCAGGACATCATGATCCGAGGACGTCATCCTTAATCGTCCAAAGGCAACTTTCATAGTCTAAAGGGAACCTGCATCATGTTTAAATTTTGGCACAAATATGGGTTCGTAGCATCTCTTTATCTGCAGGAGATCAGCAAGTAACTGCTATCCTAGTAGGAGCGGCCTCGCTCCAGTTCATTCGACTATCTCAAACTTAACCCTTCACATTAACCGCTTTTGCATCTCGTGTTTGTCCTTGTAATGACTTCATCGGTATATTCTGCCAATGAATCCAGAACTACACATGGCTTGATTCCTAAAAAACCAGAGATATGTAAGCAACTCAAGACCAGATTCTGGCCTCTATCTTTCAAAACACCCCATTCTATCAAAATGGTCATCATTTCTTTACCCGAAAACTCTTTCATCCTTCCCGGGTAAAGAGGGGCAGCTATTTATACCCAATTTTTCCTCACATATTTTTAATAAATATATATATACACACACTTTCAAGATAGCACATATGCAGTTATAAGCATGCATACATATTTTTATAATTTTTCTACAGTTTTAAAAGTTCCAAATCAATTTATTTCTTCTCTTTTTATTTATAAAAATATCCAATAATTATCATTCATATTATTTTGTGGTGATTTAGCCATTTAAATTCATTATTCATGCCAACATAGTGCTTAAATATTTTTAGTGCATTTTTGTAATTACATTTACATTTTTAGGCTAAATTGCGCATCTTTACAATAATAGCCCATACTAATGTATAATTATATTATTTATGCACAAAATGGTCTTTTATATGCTTAAAATATTAAATAACTATTTTAAATCATTTTAGTACACAAAATATTTTTGGAATTCATTTGTTATTTTTTAAATTATTTAATTATTAAAATGGCTATTTAAAATCTGGCCCTATTTTATTTCAATTTTGGTCTAAATTTAATCTAATACCCAGCCCAATTTTAAACCTAAAATATACCCAGACCTATACCCATCTTCCCCAACCCAATACTCGGGCGAATCCTAGCTATTGATCATTATGATCAACGGTACAGATTGACCCTTACCTAAAATAAATCAAACGACCCCCTAAAACCCTCTCATTTCTTCACGGAACGCCGCCCTAAAATTCCTCTCCTCTCTCAAAAGCTCTCAAACCTAAACCTAATCGGACTTCACCGTCTCTCATCTATGGTTATCTATGGTGGCTTCTCACCACCCTTAGGCCTTTAGTAGCCTCTCTTTTATTAGTATTACCATCTCCAGGATCCTCAACGGACCAGGGTTAGTTTATTTGCATCTATGGCCAATTTTTCGCCTGTTTCAGGCTGTCCTAGTTTGGTTCCGAGTGAGATATTTCTACATCTATGGGTTTCTAGATTTGCTTCTTCATCTCTGTGATTGTTCTTCTCGAAACCCTAATTTTTTTCTTCTAAACATCTTAGATCTGTTTAGATCTAAGATGGTTTGGACCTATTTCATATGAGTTTTACAATAACATTTTGGTTTTTTACAAGAATCGTATGATTTTCTAATGATTTTTCATTTTTTCTAAACTAGGGTTTCCAGAAATTTCTTTTTCCAAAACATTTGGTGATTCGAGTGTTTAATCTTCTGTTTCTATATGTTTTAACCGATTTTGTTAGGATTGCTTTAACTTCAACTCGTTTATACTAAAAGCCTTAATTTTTTTGACTCTTTTGTTTGGTTTTTGAGTTACTTCTGTACTGCTTTTGTTCTTGCCTTGGTTCTTGTGATTTCTCTTTATCCATTAAAATGCCTCGTGATTTTCTTATCCTAATATGCCTCTAATAAGTTCTTGGTTCAACTTTTCTACTGACACTATATGTCTATGTTCATTCTGATTGTTCTTTCTTGCTTTATGTAAGTTGTTTGTGATATTTGCCGACTCTTTACACGATTTCCTCCTTAATTAAACCCTGATTATTCTGAAGTTCTTATTTTCAGTTTGAATTGAGCCATTTTCCCTAACAAAGTCCTTAATTTTTATTTCACTCGGTTTGACTGAAATTCCTGCCTTAATTAGTTCCCTCTTGCCTTGTTTGTTATTTTGCTGATTCTTGCTAGCTATTTCCTTAATTGGACCCCTGTTCGTTCACCCTTAATTACCTTACTTGATTTCCTTCCTTAAACTATTTTTCCTGTTTTTACCGTTGATTGATTATCCCTCGATTTAAGGGAAAACTTACTGATTTACATGTGTGATAGATTCCATGAATTTTCCTGATTGCTATTAATTGATCCCTTACCTTATTTTGTTTAACTCTTGATTACTATATAAATGCCATCCACTTCTCACTTGAGACACGAACAATAGTTCAAAAACTACCACTTTTACACTCTAAAAAGGCTCTCTTTCTGCTCTCTTTGCTACTTTTGATCGCTGTTATTCTAGCCGACTGCAAGCTAAGGCTAGAAATTTCACATTACCTTTCTCATATCTTGTCTTTTCCCATTTTAATTAGGTATGATTCTAATTAAGTTTTAAGAATCAATACCTATGTGTTACTTACTACTTTGGTTCATGTAGCGTAAGTCTATTCTTGTTTCTGTTTACTGCTTACCCACCATGAGAAATACTGCCTACTTAAATTTGTGATCAACATGTTTCCATCATGCTTGCATGTTTGTTGTCTTGTTTAACATATCTACACATGTAACTAAGCCTATTTGGTTGAATGCTGTTTTTCCTAAACTCCGCTTCTATGTAATCGACATGCCTTCATTTCTTAATACATGCCCATCATGGATTTAAGTCCTTGCCTGTCCTGTTTCACTCCTACTAAGTTAGTCAATCTTCTCAAAGTGATTCTAGATGTGTGGTTTAGACGTCTTCAACATGTTTCTGCTCTGATCTTTGTTGCATGACCTACATTCTAACCTACTAGTTCTATAGAACCCCCTCAAAACTCTATGTATCCTCTTGTTTGTATGATTCATTAAGATGTGCTTTCTATGTTCCCAACCCCTATTCCCTTGTGTGAAAGTTGTTCCTAAAACTTGTTCTATGACTTGTGTTCTGATTGCAAATTGTTTTCCTCACTCTATTCCTCAATCTGTTTTATCACTAAAATCTGCACTGGTTTTCCAAAAATTCTTTTCAGTCTTAAGACCTTTCTCTATATGCCTACCTAACTCTTCAAAATATTATGCACTCTCACATTACTCTTAGATTACTAGATTCTACCCCTATGATATGTGTACTGCCTTGAGACCCTTGAGATCTCTCTGAACTCTTGCATATCAGGGTTGGCACTTTCACACTGCACAATAATCAGTTATTATTTTAGAAAGGTCTAGGTGTGGGCACTGCCCGGGATCCATGAGGTCCTTTGGGTGCTCTGACACACCTAGACATGAAATTGGCTATGGAACTTTGGGCGTTTGAGGCTATTGGAGGCTTGGAAATTATTTGGGCCTACTTCAGGCTCCCTATAGACTAATTTTTTATTCAATTCATCGGTCTGTGATAATTTTTATAAAAAAATAGTGGGGTGACTAGTGAAAAGGGAGGGTAGTTATATATTGTGGGTAAAATTAGGTAGATACCATGCCTATAGTGTTCTTGTCGATTCAAATGTGTTTGTTACATTTTATTTACTTCTACACAATTTGAAACCATGTCTATAGGATCTAAACTCGCTTTAATAATAGAGATCATGCATGTAGGGTTAAAATCAGTTCTATAGATATGATGCCTATAGGGGTTTCACTATTGTTAAATGAATGTTGTTTGTTTTACCTTATGCTAAATTAGAAGTCATGCCTGTAAGACTTAAAACAGTTCGGCTAGAAAAATCAATTCAATTTATGTTTATATATTTTGAATTGGTTTAACTAACTAGTCTGTCCGCTTCTTTAATAAGTTTTCAAACGCTGCCTCAATTAATACCGCTAGAAAGCATGCCTATAGGATCTCAAGTTACCTGTTTAAAAATTATTTACCATTTTAATGCATTACTGATCAATAATAGATACCATGCTCATAGGACATCACTTTTATACGTCTAGGCAAGCCTATAGGGTGATGAAAATTCTACAACTGAAAACCATGTTCTGTTATCCGTGATTGCTCATATGCAACAGGTCTAAAATCAGTAGGCAAGCTGAATAGATCTTTGATACTTTGGTCCTAATTCAATACTGTATACTCTCAGCTCACCTAGATATCATGTTCTAAGGTTTTTCTCTTAAACAGTTGTTTGAGACGTGCACTTATTTGTTCTGCTTGTGAAGGTAAAATATGAGCCTTTAGTTGATCCCCCCTAAATGTAATCCTAATTGTTTTGTTGTCGCTTAGACTTTTCTCCTTTAAAAACCTTAGGATGATCTAGAACTACCTAAATTAGAGGTCCTAAATACCTCCAGGTCTACAAGTATGGTATGGGTAGTGCATGCATAGGATATCTTTCCGGGTTGTTAGAACACTTTAGGCTATGACCAAGGGGAGGAAATTGGGTAGTAAGGATATGATGACTATGCGCTAATGCCACATGTAGCCCCTCATTAGAGAGTGATTATTAGCCATTGTGTGGGTATGATCCTGTAGGCTAACTAACCTAGGACCCTTATTTCCCACCTCCCATTTTTACATGAACTTACTTTTCTTTATATATGTGCAACTTGTTTAAACCTTTTCCCTTGTTTCAAACTTGAATCATACATGTGCTTAGAATGTCAAAACATGCCCTTACTTTTTTTTTTTAACGAAATTTTGTATTTTATTCCATCAAAAAAGACATTACAAAACCAGATTAATGCTGACCATTAATCTCTCATATCAACTATACATATCAAAAAATATATAAAACTTTACTAGTTCTCTTCTATCTATACTATGACAGTTTATTTACATTAGCTAATCCTTTGTTCCATTTGATCTTCTTTTGTCCTTGAATGTGTATGTGCATTGCAATTTCCTTACACACTCTATCAGCATCATATTTTCCTTTCTCAAATCTGATCATATTGCGTTCCTTCCATATGCAGTAAACCACCATTGCAAAAACTACAGTGGTCATTTCTTCCATACAGTCTTTCTTCTTTGCCAAGGCATTTATCCACTTCATTTCCTGCTGCCAATCTTGCACTTGTCTTCTGTATCCTAACCAGTTAAGCAATCTTCCCCACAATGTTTTTTTATACTGACAGTTAAAGAACAAGTTTTCAAAGGTTTCTTCATTCTGATCACAGAACACACATTCAGTCTGTACCTGTATCCCAAATTTTGCAAGTTTGTCCACTGTTGCTAACCTCTGCTTGATAGCTAACCATAAATGGAATTTAAACCTCGGATGTATATGTGGATGCATATGAATACTCTTCCATTCTACCTTACTGAATTGAGGTTGCAGCTGTACATAGGTTTTACTAATCTGGAATTTGCCCTGCTTCTCAAAATCTTCCAAAATGGATGCAATGTCTTTTTGGTTAGTCTTCAACTTCAATACTTCTTGTTTCATTTCAATTATCTTCCTTACCACCCATGCTGCATTCTTTGGCGTATCAATGTCTTCTATTCTTCTGTTCTTTATGTAGTATATGTGAGCCCATCTGATCCATAGTGTATCCTTCTTCTTAGCCAATGCCCATAAGTATTTCATCACTGCAGCCTTGTTCCAGGTTATCATATTGATCACATTTAGTCCCCCTGCACTTTTAGGTTGGCAAATCTTGTCCCATGCTATAAGAGCTTTCCTAGATATGTCAGTTGATCCAGTCCATAGGAAAGTCCTACACACAACCTCCACCATTTTCATTATCTTCTTTGGGATCAAAAATATTTGAGCCCAGTATGTTTGCACCCCAAATAGTACTGATTTAATCAATTGTAGTGTTCCAGCATATGATAGCATCCTAGCAGACCAACACCTCACTTTATCAGTAATCTTCTCAACTAAAGGCAAACATTGATTTATGTTCAGCTTCCTGGTTGATAATGGCACTCCCAGATATTTAAAAGGCAAGCTGCCCTTTGTGTATCCAGTGAGCTGCAGTATCTCTTCTTGGATATGTTCTTTGATCCCTGCCATATATATTGAACTTTTCTCCACACTTGCTTGCAATCCAGAGGCTTTTGAGAACTTCTCAAAAACATTTTGTATTGCTTGGACAGATTTTAAGTCTCCCCTGCAAAACATTAATAGATCGTCAGCAAAACATATATGTGTTACATCCAGCTTCTTGCATTTAGGATGATATTTGAACTCCTTCTGCATTTTCAAAGTATTCATCTCCCTCTGCAAGTATTCCATTGCTATTACAAAAAGGTAAGGAGACATAGGATCTCCTTGCCTTATTCCTCTCCTAGTAGGGAAAGGTTTTGTGAGCCCACCATTAAGTGTCAATGAGTATGACACTGTTGTCACACACTCCATAATCCAACCAATGCATTTATAAGAAAATCCCAACTCTGTAAGCATCTGCCTTAAAAACTGCCAGTCAAGTGAATCATATGCTTTCTTGAGGTCAACTTTGAGAATGCACCTTGGCGACATTCCTTTCCTATTGTACCCATTAAATAATTCATGACTAAATAGCACATTATCCACTATGTTTCTACCCTCTATAAATGCTGACTGTGTTTTCCCAATAAGCCTGTCAATCACCTTTTTTATCCTCCTTGTCAGAATTTTTGCAATGACTTTGTAAACTATAGTACAACAAGCTATTGGCCTATAGTCCTTCACTATTGTAGGATTTTCCCCTTTAGGAATCAGTGTTATTGCAGTGCAGTTCCAAGCCTTCTTCATTTTACCTGTTCTAAAGAAATAGTCCACTGCCTCATATATATCTTCCTGACCTCTGACTAGTGTAGTTTAAAAAATTCGACTGGGAATCCATCCACTCCTGGTGCTTTTTCATTTGGCATATCCTTAATTGCCTCATCTATTTCCTCATGTTTAACTTCTTTTATCAATTCCAGTTGATGATCCATTGACAAACACACTCCTTCTTTGATAATTTGTGCATTTGGACATGGCTTGAGTCCAGTGTCTGTCCCTATGAGTTGCTTGAAGAACTCCATAAATTCTTTCTCTATTTCTACTGGATTTGTGATTCTAATCCCTCCTGCATTGTATGCAGAGGAGATAGAGTTCCTACTTGCTCTCATTTTCAGTTGAGCATAGAAGTACTTTGAGTTGGAGTCTCTACTATCAATCTAGTTCACTCTTGACCTTTGCCTCAATATCTTTTCCTCAATTGTACTCCACTTCTCTAACTCCTGCAATGCCATTTTTTCTTCCTCTATCAAAGCTTGACTTAATGGGGTTATCACCAGTCTCTTCTGTACATATTCTAGCTTTTGTCTTGCTTGGTTTAGCCTTCTCTCATAGCTCATCATTTCCTTATTCAACTCTTTTGATTTCATCTTCATATCCTGCAATTTCCTCCATATTCTTTCCATGGGATCACAATTCTTGCTTTGTTTCCATACTTCTACAACCATAGGCTTGAACTCACTGTGTTCCATTGTTGCCATGTATATCTTGAAAGGCCTGTTGTAAAGATTCTTCCTTTGCCATATCTGGATCACTATAGGGGAGTGATCAGATATTCCAGGCTCCAAACAATCAGCTTCCACATGTCCATAGTCTCTGATCCATTCAAAGTTTTCAAATACCCAATCTATTTTGCTATACACTCTATCAGCTGCTTGTTGTTTGTTGCACCATGTGTAGAACATCCTTTTGTCTTCATAGGAGACAACTGCAACACATCTATACACTCTTTGAAATCTTTTATCTCGTTCATAGTGATAGGTTGGCCCAGTCTATCATTTGTGCATAATACAGTATTAAAATCACCACTTATGATCCATGGAAGTTGAATCATACCCCCTATTGCTTCCAGTTCCTACCATAAGCTAGTTCTTTCTTGAGCTTTGTTCCTTGAATATACCACTGACAGCATGATTTGCCTCCCATTTGTTATATCATTAACCTTACAGTGAATACATTGCTCATGAACTTGCACTATATCCACTGATAGGTTTTGTTTCCACAACACCCATATTCTACCATTTTCTGCCTTTTCATAGTTACATCTGTATCCCCAGTCCTTTGCTACTTTGTACAAAAAAAATTTTGAATTTTTTTCCTTAACTCTAGTTTCCAGACAACCTAATATATCTATCTTATTCTTCTGCAAAAAGATTCTCAGCTCTTTTTGCTTATAGGCTTGTTTAGCCCTTTTATGTTCCATGTACTTATTATCATGAAGGTTGTTGTACCCTCCCCTGCATTGTTCCTTCTCCTTGTTCACCTTCTTGATGCATTCTATTCAGCACTGCAAATCTATTTGCTTCTTCATTTCTTTCCTGGTTGTTTAGAGAGTAAGGTTGTTCTTCATTATCCATTGCATTCATCACCTTCTTTCCTCTTTGGTTTGCTATACTTTGCTGTATTAGCTGGTCATTCTCGACTTGCTCCTGTGCCACATTGCTCACATCATTATTCTCCTCATTTGCTTTTTGTTCCTTTGGTTTCCATGTTTGTATTATTCTCCTCCTTCTTCCTCTATTCCTTCTTCTAGGTATTTGGAACTCTTCATTCTCCTCTTTTTTATTTACCCCCCATCATTCAATCAAATCATGCTCAAAGTGCAGGCATTCAGTGTAGAATTTTAGACTTCATTCATACATTATTTCCTGCTGCTTCACACATGTTGGAGTAATAATTTCAACTGTCTCCACCAAGGGCTTGGTTATATCCACTTTCACCAGTATCCTTGCATATGAGATCTTTCCTAATTGAGTTGTGTACTTATCTGTATACATTGGCTAACCCACAGCACTTGCCACCTTACTCAATGCATCTGCTGTCCAATATCCAACTGATAAGCTAGGTACTTGTATCCATAGTGGTATAGTTGTGATACATTTAGGATCAAAGTGAAAATCTCTTTCCCAGTTTTGCAAAATCAGTGGTTTGTTATGATAAGTATATGACCCTGCCTGCATTACAGCTTCCTTATCCTCCCTGTTCCCAAATCTGAATACATAATAGCCCTCATGATGGTATAATACTTGGGGTTTATCAACAAAATCCCAAATTGTTTCAATGTAGCTCACCATCGATTTCTCATATGGTGTATCTCCCAAAACATATCCAATTAAAGCATTATCCCAATATTCATTTACTTCCTTCACATCTTCTTCTTCAATTAGTATTACCATCTTACCTTCTCTGTGGCTCGGTGGTACATACTCCAGCTGCATCCCCACCTTTGAGTTCCTATTTTGTCTTCGTGTATGTGCTGCATGTTCTACTTTGTTCTTCATCTTGTCTTCAATTCCCAGATCTGGATCTGTTTTTGATGATCCAGCTTCTGAAAATTGAAGTCGCTTAGGGCTCGTAGGGAGTTGATCCTTGTTCTTCATAGCTTCAGTCACAGCTTTCCCAGATTCACTGTTCCATTGCTTACTATTCATGTCCTCCTCATCAGCTAGCTCATTCTTTTCCTCAATTGGTTTGAAACCCGTTGGTAAGAAGTTTCCAAACGTCAATGGAGTAAGAGATGTTGTCCCTGAAGTCACCCGTGTAATTTCTCTGGTCACCGGCTTAGTTTGTCTTCTTTTCCTCGCCATAAGTGCACATTAGCCTGCCCTGGCTTAGCATGCACCGAGTAGCGTCTATGAGTAGCCGGTTTACACATGCCCTTACTTGCAAGTACATGGTCAAATCTTTACCTGTTAAAATGACTAATTCATATAAGTTCGACTGGGATCCACCATTGTGGACCGCGAGGGGTACCTAACACCTTTCCCTCAAGGTTATTTCGAGCCCTTACCCTAAATCTCTAGTAATGCAAACTAGTCCATAAGTTAATTGCCATAGGTGCCCTAACGCACCATAATTCGTTAGGTGGCGACTCTTCAAATAACCAATTCCCAAAAGGAAAAGTGTTATTCTCCCATGAAATGTCGAAACCCGGACGTTCTCCGCGAGGAGGAAAAAAGGGGAACGACAAGTGTTGTTAATAAACCTTTGATTTTCTTAATGCGACGGTTCTTTCCAATGTGGTCTTTTGTGTGAACCGGGTGACTCTTCCCAAGGATGGATAGTGTGATAAATATTTTAAGGGGATGAGTCAGTTTTATGTGTAGGTAATAGTAGTAGTAAGTAATAATGAATAAAATCCATAACTGCATATGTGGTACCAACATACTTTAGTTGCATGTTTATGGTTTGAAACAAGGTTTTTGGAAGAAATAGCTCTAGTTTAGTGACTTTGAGGTTCTTGGGTTGACTTAGATAATCATTAGATGGTTGATTGGACCATAGTATCGTTGTGGGCTTTAGACTCTAATCTTCTTTTACGATCTAGTTACATGAGTGGTGAGATGAATTCATGATTCTAGTCCATGTACTTCAGTCAACAGTCTGGAACTTCCCCAGAATGTGTTTCAAGGCAAAATTCTAAATTTTTTTTGTCTGAATAATAATTGTAGGCTTTCCTTGGGCCGTTTGAGCTTTCTATTTCCATCCTATGATCATTATCCCTAGTCAACCGCCTTGAGAGCCTTTTTCTATTGGCAAGAGAGGACTTTACCGGATTGATCATTAACCTCTCTTGGTAACCGAACCTTCCTTAACACTCTTATGTAATAAGTGGCTCAAACCCTACGTTTGGGGAGAGAGTTGAGGAATCTAAAAGAGGTATCTAGTCAAGGAATGAATGAAAAAAAAAGCAAAAATGAAATAAAAATGGAGATTGATGAAATTCAAATGAGGTAAGTATCTCAAGTACGAGCATCAAGGGAGAAAAAGAAAGAAATTAACATTAAAGAGTCATGGCAAGTCTCTCTAGCCCCCAAGAAAAAGAATTTCCTCTAAAGGGTTTGACAAAAGTGAGCCAAGAAGTGAAAAGTGAAGTGCTTAAGGAAGGATGTAACCACTCATCCCATATGGTATCCTACCCCAATCCAAAAGCTTTCATTACAATCCGAAAGGAGTCCTACTTGATTTTGAACCGAGTAAGCTTATATTAGTGGAGATTTACATGAGGGGCAAGTCTATGGTATTTGAAGCTCTACTTGTGACATTCCTTTATGGGAGAAGAGTGAAGACTTTATTGCTCTAGAATTTGAGTGCTAAATCTTGAAGTGAGCATGGTAAATGAAAGGTAGAGGAGGAAGAGTTTGAAGTCCACCGTGATTTACATGAAAGAACAAAAGTCCTCGATGAGTGAAGCCAATTCTTGAAGCTCAAATATCACACTAGAGTTACATGCAAGTCATATATGTTTGAAAAATTTGTCACCATGTTGAAAATGCATGAGTATTGTGGGTAATTGTTGGTACAACTGATTATGAATGACTTAGAATTGACTCTTTGAAATGAACCTTCACTTAGGAAAGGTGGAAACTAATCTATTTGCTTGAGGACAAGAAAAGACTTGAGTTTGGGGAAGTTGATAAGTGTGAATTTGTCATGACCCAAAACTAACTCCGTCGTGATGGCGCCTATCGTGGTACTAGGCAAGCTGACACATTACCAAAAAAATTGTTATTTTCATTTCAAAGGTATTTCCAAAACCATTTAATATAAAACCTTAATAAAAGAGTTCAAATCAAAACAAAAGTGTGAAAAAGAAAGCCCGACATCGGGGTATCAATAGTCATGAGAATCTACTACAACCGTTTGACAATATCAAGACTAACATAGTCTGGAAATAACTGAATATGACTAAGGGAAGATAAAGAAGGGGGAAAGCGGGGTTGTGATCGTGAGACATCTACCTTGCTAACTCCAATGGATCCATAACTGAACAATCAACACTCGATCCCACGTCTAAAAATGCATGGATCTAGACACAAGGTGCAGGGAGTAATGTGAGTACACCAGTAAGTAACCAAAGTAAATAAAGGTTGAGCAGTAATGATGAGCAATAAAGCATGTAAAGTTTATATCATAAAATCTCATTAAAAATACAACGGGCTTTAAAAATAGAGTTTGGATCAAATCATTTCGTTTAAACTCTTTTCCAGTAAAATCATTTGAAGATATTTTTTTCAATGGAGGCTCAATGCAACAATGAGCAAAAATGATGAAATCATAAACAGCCCCTCGGGCAAACCTCACAGTCACTCGTATATTGCCCCTCAGGCATACCTCACCATCACTCATATATAGTCCCTCGGTCAGAACATCACACAATAGGTACCTGCACTTACTGGGGGTGTGCAAACTCCGGAGGGGCTCCTTCAGCCCAAGCGTTATAACAAGCCACCTCGTGGCATAAATCAATCAGGCCCTCGGCCTCACTCAATCATAAATTAGTAACAACATGATGTGGCATGCAGCCTGATCCCATAAATATCCTTACAAATCAGGCCCTCGGCCTCACTCAGTCATAAACTCTGTCAAGCCACTCGAGCTCTCAGTAAAAACAGGGTACTCAGCCCAAAATAACATTTCTATGCATCAAAACAGAGTAATAAAGACTGAGTTATGAAATCAATAAGTATAGCATAACCGAGTATAGATTTTCAATCAAAAATAGTGAGAGGATAGTAAGAAAATGCCCCTCAAGGTCCAAACAGCTCTGGCACAAGCCTAAACATAGCATTCAGCTCAATTTATAGTAACTCCTTCCAAAACACATAAGTATCATATTGTTTCAACCAAATACGCAATTTTATAGTTGCTACGGGACGGACCAAATCACAATCCCCAATGGTGCACGCCCACACACCGTCACCTAGCATGTGTGTCACCTAAAAATAGTAAAATATACGAAATTCGTGGTTTCATATCCTCAAGACTAGATTTATAATCGTTAATTACCTCAAAATGATAAAATCTCCGCTCTGTGATGCCTTTGCCTCTCGAATAGGCCTCTAAATGCTTCGAATCTATTCACAACCAGTACAATACCATCAATATATGCCAAAGGAATGAATTCCACAAGAAAAACTACTTAATCGGACATGAATCCCAAAATTCACTCAAACTCGGCCCCAGTCCCATGTCCCGATATCCGACAAAAACTACAAAACTTAAAAGCTCATTCACTCACGAGTCTACCCATACCAAATTCATCAAAATCCGACATCAAATGATCATTCAAATCCCTAAAATCATCTCTCTAATTCTCTTCCATTCCCCCTCCCCCCAATCTACACCCCAAATTCCCAATTTAGATGATAAAAATCAAGATACATTCATGGAATTTAACCAAAAAAAAGTGAAGAACACTTACCCCAACCACTTCTCTGAAAATCCCTTCAAAAATCGCCTCAATCCGAGCTCTATAGCTCCAAAAATGTAAAAATGGCTGAAACACCTGAAATAGAGAACTTTATAATCTGCCCAAACATTTACCGTATGCTATCGCGGATAAACTAATGAGATAGAGAAGTAAAATTTTCCATCCCTTCTTTTACCCTATGCGATCGCGGCCATTCCCTCGCGATCGTGTAGAACAAATTTTTCCAACAACCTTCTCCAACTCTTCCGGACAGCCTCTAGTATAATGGTCATACCTTTCGTACAAAACTTCAAATTACAATTGCTTTAACTTTATGGAAATTAGACATCAAGGGCTTCAAATTTTATTTTTGTATTGTCTTCAAATTCCTTATTGATTGTGAGGTATAAGCTTCCAAAGTTAGGCTAGTGCAGCAGAGATTTTACTCTATGCGATCGCGGGATTACTACATGTTTTCCATATTTTCTCTATGCTAATGCTGCCAAATCTATGCTAACGCATTGTACACCCCTGAAACCAAAAACTAGCAACTAGAAATGGCCTATAAATGGCCCGAAACCACCCGAAACTCACCCTAGCCTCTCGGGACCCCGTCCGAACATACCAACAAGTTTCAAAACATATCACGGACTTAGTGGAGGCCTCAAATCACGTCAAACAAGCTAAAAATACAAATCATACCTCAATTCAAAATGAATGAACTTCGAAATATTAAACTTCCACAACTGATGTCGAAACCTATCAAATCACATCAGGTTGACCTCAAATTTTGCACACAAGTCAAATTTAATATTACGGACCTGCTCTAACTTCAAGAATCAGAATCCAACTCTGATATCAAAAAGTTTACTCCGTGTCAAACTTTTCAAAATTTTCACTTTCGCCATTTCAAGACAAATTCTACTACGGACCCCAAATCACAATCCGGACGCGCTCCAAAGTCCAAAATCACCCAATGGACCTAATAGAACTATCAGGAATTCAATACAAGGTCAAATACTAAAAAATTTAAACTTGTTAAAACCTTTTAAATTTAAAGCTACTAGGTGAGAATCATTTTTCAAGATCAGGTTCGAATAACCTAAAAACAAAAATCGACGATTCACATATGTCATAATACATCATACGGATCTACTCCCACCCTCAAACAACCGGGAGAAGTGCAATTGCTCAAAATAATCGGTCGGATCGTTACAAGATTTTAACCACTTATTATTACCTTCTTGCTTTAGTTTTTAGTCCAAAATTGGTGAATTTTGTTTTCAAATCTAATGAAATTGTGTGAATTGTGGGCATGCTGAAGGATGTGAGCTCAATAAATAAATCTAACTAAAAAAGGATGTTCCAGCTCAACTAGTCAAAGAGGAGCAATGCAAAGGATTGTGCGGTCTGCATAACATATTCTATTGCTGCGATGAAGATGCGGCCCGCAGAAAGACAGGTGCAGCCACAAATTTACCCTTGAAGCTTCATAAGAGTTTAGCAGAAGCGCAGTCCGTCCACCAAATTATTCGCACTAACAAGCTTGGAAATATTAGAGAAGTTGCAAAATACCAAATCTGAAGCCTCCTTGAAGCGAAATCCGCATCCAAACTGTGCAGCCACATAAGTTATTATGCAGTCGCAGGATCCCTCCTACTGCAAGAGCAACAGAAGAAAGTGTGGTCGTAACCAAATTATGCGGCCGCTGAACCTCTCGAATGGCATTTTTGTTTGAGATTTTATGAGCACTACGAATAGATGAGAAATACTTTTTAGGGCAACTTGTGTACTGTAGTAGCTGGTAGCAGTTAGAATTTTCTATTTTGGAAGATTGGTGACTAAAATTAGAGAAGACTCATTACTTTTACCTTTCAATTTTAGTTTTATACCTTCAATTACATCTTCTTTTCAATGTTATATATCTTTGAATATTAGTAGCTAGATTTTATTTAGGGTTGTGACCCAACCCTAGTGTGTATAACTTATAGGTATTTAATATTAATACTTGTCATTGATTGGGTGTATGCTATTTAGCCTTGTTTATACTTTATATCTGAATTTAATGATTGCAAGCATTGATTCATACCTATTTGAATTAGTTCTTATTTGAGAAAGAGGAACATAATCAAGAAAAACTTGGCTAACAAGAAATTTAACTAGTTGAGGTTTTTTATATTTATTTTTTTGATCAATCCACTAGGCGTTGTGCCTAGGGGGTGTGTGTGTGTACGTGTATATATATATCTTATGTCTAGGGGGGGGGGGGGTGTATGTGTATATATATATATATTACGTCCGATACTATGGTGGATATACACACTTGATCATCCAAACATGACAACCAAATGAATCCTGAAAACTATGTGAAGTTACACCCAAAGTGAGGTGCCAACTTCCTATCCGAAACTGACAGACAATTTGGTATACAAAAACAAGGTGAATTGAGCCTAGGTCAACTAAGATTTTGATTAATTTGATTAAAGGATTTGAACTAGAGATATGGATAATACCACTTAAATTCATATCACTTGTTTAGATTGCTACCCATTTGGTCTTGAGAAAGTCAATTTGGGATAACCACTCTTTCACCGAGAGGTATTGATTGGGTACTCAAAAATTGAGAGCCATAGTGCACCCCGATCTATCCAACAAGCATAGATTTACTCTACCCATTAGATTACACCTAGTTGAAGGTTACGTCCCTAAGCTTTTCCCTTATTTGATATAAACACCAAAATATTCATTCTCTAGTGGCTACTATTTAGTTTAATGTCTTAGAAGTCAACTTAGATAACAATTTCTCAATGTTATTTGAAAGATAAATCTAGTTATTTTAAGTTTTTTCTTTAGTGTTTACCTTAGCATCAATCTAAACTCCATGTGGATTTGATCTTGACTCGCTTTGTATTTTTAATAATTGCAATATTCATTTCATACTTGTTATTTGGGTGTGAATTGGACATGATCAATAATTGATAAAAGTTGTGGAGAGAGGTTAAATCGGAGGCACTCAATTAACGAGTCTGGCAGGAAAAAAGGCGTGAAAAGACTTACGTCAGTAAAAAAAAGATTCTACCATAATTACTTAAACACAAAAATCAAAAATTTACGTAGTGAATGAAATAATGCCAAGTAAGTCCCTTAGGTTTTGAAATCTATCATCTAGAAGGGGCTTAGTAAAAATATCAGCTAATTGGTTACTACGCTAACAAATAAATTTTTGATAACACTCTTAAGAATATGATCTCTAATAAAATGATGTTTGATGTCTATATACTTTACCTAGAATGATGCACATGTTTTTTGACAAACAAATAGTAATATAATTATCACAAAATTTAAACAGATTTAAAGAAGAGATCATAGTCACCGTATTGATAAGACATCCAAAGTAGTTATGCATAACATTGTTCGATAGCAATGTATTCTACCTTGGTTGTGGACAAGGCAACTGAACCTTGTTTCTTGCTATTTTGGGAAATAAGTAATTTTCCAAGTAGTTGACACGTTTCACTAGTGCTCTTTCTATCATCTTTATATCCTGCAAGATCCCCGTATAAAAATCCTTCAAGCTTAAAATTATTACAACTAGGATACCAAAGACCGTGTGTAGTAGTTCCAGTAAGATATCTAATTATTCGTTTGACTATAGTCAAATGAGACTATTTAGGAGATGATTGGAACCTCACACATTTATAAACATTGAACATAATATCGGGTCGACTGGAAGTTAAGTAAAGTAGTGACGCAGTCATTCCACAATATTTTGATGCGTCCGCCGGCTTTCCTCCTTCATCCTTGTCAATAGAGGTAGATAGGTTCATAGGTGCTCCAGGAGCCTTTGCATTACCCATTCAAAACTTCTGAATCAACTCTTTTGTATATTTGGTCTGAAATATGAAAGTGCCTTTTTCTTATTGATGTATTTGAAGCCCGAGGAAGAGCGTTAGTTCCCCTAACATACTCATTTTAAACTCACTTTGTATGAGATTTGAGAATTTCTTGTATAGATCAAGATTAGCACTTCCAAATATAATATCATCAACATATATTCAAATAATAAGATTACCAAATATAATATCATCAATATATATTCAAATAATAAGATTACTTGATGATGATCTTTTGATGAAGAGATTAGTATCAACCCTCTTAAAAATCCTTATTCAATAAGAAATTAATTCAATTTTTCGTACCAAGCTCTAGGTACTTGCTTTATTCCATATAGATCCTTAGTGAACTTAAATATATGATCAGGAAATTGTGAGTTTTCAAATCTGGGAGGTTGTTTTACATAGACCTCCCCATCAATAAAACCATTTAAAATTGCATTAAACATCCATTTGAAATAGTTTATAACATTTATAAGAAGTTTATGCTAGTAATATACGAATTGAATCTAACCGAGCTACCAGAGCAAGGTTTCATTATAGTCGAATCCTTCCTATTGTAAGTACCCTTGTGCAACCAATCTTTCATTATTTCTAACCATCTTCCCATTTTCATTTAATTTGTTTCTGAATACCCCTCAATTGTTGCAATGCTCGTTGGTTTGGGTACCAGTTTCCATACTTAATTCTTTTCAAATTGATGAAGTTCTTCCTACATAGCTTGTATCCAGCTAGGATCTTTTTTACGACCCAAAATCCTACCAATATCGTGATGACTCATATCCCAACTCGCTAGATAAGCTAAACAATGTAAGTTACCATTGAACTAAGAAACCATCGATTTATCAATAAGACTGCAACTAAATTCAATACAACTACCATAAGGACTAGTAGTACAAGTTATGAGTCACTATGATTTACATTTACAAATCGGATGTGAGAAATAAATACAATATCTATTTGAAATTTACATAAAAATAAATAAAATCTTAAGCTACCATGAACAAAAGGTAGCATGAATCTGGTATGCTGGTACATCTCCAATGTAAGGCTCCAACTTCACAGCTACTCAGCACCAGAATTTGCACACAAGGTGCAGAAGTGTATAATGAGTGCAACCGGTCTTACATACTAAATAAGTATCCTGACTAAACTCAAACAAGTAGTGGCAAAGTTTTTAAGTCAAATGATACTTACTTGCAGAATATGTGAAGCTCAATAACATGTATAGCACATAGAGAATATTCTAGAAAGACAATCATAGAAATAAGAATATCAATAGTAGAGGTACACAATTGGGATGAGGTAATAAACCAACTCATCCATTTAGTCATGTTCAACAAATACAACTTGCACTAATATGATCTGATTTCGTATCAAGTGCCAAATAACATGTTCAGAAGACCCTTTCAAGAATCAACTATAGCAATGCTCGATGGAACTTTCTCATTATGACAATCTGATATGCTACCAACAACTCAACAAATATGATATATCAACTACATGTAGAAAGCGCGTTTTGATAACCAAATTATCAAATAATAGCAGAGGCATAAATTAGCATGTTAAAAATAATGCAACAAACCATGTAAATACGTAATACACATAAAGAAGTCATAAGAAAAAACAAGAATGTCACTCTCGTACCACCACACAAACATAAGAAATAAATTTCCCCCAGGACAACACATAACATCCCTATAATGCCACCCTTATTTTGCCGCATGTGCACATAACAATGAAATTATGACGACCCAAAGGGTCATCACCTGTTTTCCTCATCTGTTCTGCGCTTCTGAGGCCTTGAAAACCTCATTTTATATTGCCTCATTTTATAAAACCTCATTTCACATTTATATTCAAATTTATGAAAGTAGACTTCCGCAGTTTATGTTATTGTTATTATCCTTGTTAATAAATTGCCAACAGGATGGTTTTTATTAATGGAAAGATGGTGAGTAAATTGGCTTGCCTAGCTACCACGAGTAGGCGCCATCACGATCCCGATGGTGGGGAATCCGGATCGTGACAAGTTGGTATTAGAGAACTAGGTTACATAGGTCTCACAACTCACGAACAATGTTAGTAGAGTCTGAGGAGTAGGTATGGAGACGTGTGTACTTGTTCCTCAGAGTCTACTGAGTTAGGAAAAATCTCTCATTTGTCTTTCTTATCGTGCGATTTGGTTCCTTAAATGCTGATTGAATTTCTACTCTGTTATTTCGCAGATGGCGAGAACACGCGCTTCCTCATCCGCTGATCAGCAGTCTGAGCCTCAGGCAGCTCCTGCGAGGGGCAGAGGCCGAGGTCGTGCCAGAGGCCGTGGTAGGGGCAGAGCTCAGCCCCAGGCAGCGGTTCCAGAGGTGGAGCCTCATGTTGAAAATGGTGAGGAGGTTCCAGCCCCAGCAGCTCCAGTGGGTCCAGCTCAGGTCCCAGGAGAGGTTTTATTCACCATGGATCTTCAGGAGGCTCTGGTCCGGATAGCAGGCTTTATGGACAGTGTCGCCAGAGCAGGCTTGCTGCCAGTTGCACCAGCCACTTCTCAAGCTGGAGGAGGGGTTCAGACTCCTGTTGCGCGTACTCCGGAGCCAGTAGCTCCCCAGGCTCAGGCACTCGTGGTTCAGCCCGCAGTGGCAACTTAGACAGGCACTACAGCTCAGGTCGGAGATGGAGCGGCCATGACCTCTGATGCTCTATGGAGACTTGATCGGTTCTCCAAGTTTTTTACCACCACCTTCAGCGGTGCTTCATCGGAGGATCCCCAGGACTTCCTATTCAGTTGCCACGAGATTCTCAAGACTATGGGAATAGTGGAATCCAACGGGGTTGATTTTTGCACCTTCAGGCTTGCAGGATCCGCCAAGACTTGGTGGAGAGATTTCTGTTTAACTCGACCAGCAGGGTCCCCAGCTTTGACATGGGACCAGTTTGCAGAGCTATTCTTGGAAAAGTTTCTCCCCGTCACTCAACGGGAGGCACTTCAGAGGCAGTTTGAGCACCTCTAGCAGGGTTCCATGACCGTTACTCAGTACGAGATGAGATTTGTGGATCTGGCCCATCATGCAGTTGTGATACTCCCTTCAGAGCGGGAGAGGGTCCGCAGGTTCATTGATGGGTTGATTCAGCCGATCCGACTTCAGATGGCTATGGGAGTTGGTAGTGACATATCTTTTCAGGAGGCGGCTAATGCGGCCCGTAGAGTTGAGATGGCCCTTACTCGGGGAGGTGGTCATGTTTCAGACAAGAGGCCTCGTCATTCCGGCAGATTTAGTGGTGCCTCATCTGGAGGCAGGGATTCTTATGACATGGGCCAGTCTTCTAGGCCTTTTCAGTCAGCTCTCCAGGCTTTACAGGGTGGTTCAGGTGATCGTGGACCCCAGCAGTATCAGTTAGACCAGCAGCCTATCAGCGCACCTCCACTCCGTTATCCTCAGCAGCCGAGGGCTTGCTTCACTTGCGGCGACCTGAGGCACATTGCCAGGTATTGCCCTCGAGCATCAGGCAACTCTCAGCAGCAGGGTCCTTGCCCCATGATACAGGCAGTAGGCGATCCACAGCCCGCCCAGCCAGCTAGAGGCGGAGGTAGGGGTCATAGAGATGGAGGTAGGGACCATAGTGGTGGAGCTCGGACCGGTAGAGGCAGAGGACCGCCAGTGGTTGATCGTCCTGGAGATGCAGTTCAGGGAGGTGGGGCCCAGCCCCGGTTTTATGCTTTGCCAGCCAGGNCCCTGCGAGGGGCAGAGGCCGAGGTCGTGCCAGAGGCCCTGGTAGGGGCAGAGCTCAGCCCCAGAAGCGGTTCCAGAGGGGGAGTCTCATGTTGAAAATGGTGAGGAGGTTCCAGCCCCAGCAGCTCCAGTGGGTCCAGCTCAGGTCCCAGGAGAGGTTTTATTCACCATGGATCTTCAGGAGGCTCTGGTCCGGATAGCAGGCTTTATGGACAGTGTCGCCAGAGCAGGCTTGCTGCCAGTTGCACCAGCCACTTCTCAAGCTGGAGGAGGGGTTCAGACTCCTGTTGCGCGTACTCCGGAGCCAGTAGCTCCCCAGGCTCAGGCACTCGTGGTTCAGCCCGCAGTGGCAACTTAGACAGGCACTACAGCTCAGGTCGGAGATGGAGCGGCCATGACCTCTGATGCTCTATGGAGACTTGATCGGTTCTCCAAGTTTTTTACCACCACCTTCAGCGGTGCTTCATCGGAGGATCCCCAGGACTT